>AWWV01006856.1:0-110061 GCA_001974805.1 Corchorus capsularis
GAAGGTGTAAAAGAAAAGAAAGAAAGAAAGAAAGAAAAGGCATGCACATATTTTCATTATTCTTATGTAAATGATCGAAATTGGGCTAAGATTTTTTTTTTTGAAAGAAAGATGGATTTATATTTCATTAAATTGGTAAAATGGTACAATCATTTCGGAGCACCTCTATAACTGAGTCTGGAATTTCCTTAGTCCATACAAAATCTTCTAGTAAAGAGGAACCAAGACTAGCTATAGCATGAGCAGTCTTATTACCAACTCGACTAACATGCTTAAAAAGACAAGAAACAAATAAGGAGCTAAGATGTTTAATCTCTGCAATATAAGGTCCTATGGGTGAAGAATCAATTTTCGGGGCTGTCACTTTGCGGATTATCGATTGTGCGTCTCCCTCCAATACAATCCGATGGAAGCCCATGTCTTTTGCCCAGGAGAGAGCCTTAATTGCAGCCAAACTTTCCGCTGTAAAAGCATCACATAGCAGCTGCAAAGGTCCTGCAATGGCACCTAAAACCTCCCCTTTATTATCTCTCGCAATCGCCCCAAAACTGCCTGTATGTGTTGAGCTTTTAAAAGAACCATCAAAATTTATTTTAATGAAATCCCCCTCTGGTGCTTGCCATTTAGAGCTACTCATCGGTTTTGGCAAAGTGTGAGCAGCTAAACGGCATTGTTGAAATTCCAGCAAGTAAGCTCAGACAAACTCCACAGTTTGGTGAGGATCTCTGCGCTGCTCTTCATGGAACTCAACATTTCGATTGTTCCAGGCTGCCCACGCCAATGCATAAGCAATATCACTCCAATGTAAGTCACCAAAAAACTTGTCTCCTGTCGGCACCTCATTCAACAACTCATCTCTATCATACTTTTCTTTTGCAATATCCCATATAACCTTAGCAAAAGCACAATTCTTAACAGCATGCATACTTGTTTCGACCTCATTTTTACATCGAAAACAGAGAGGGTCTACATCCATACCTCGATGAGCTAGATTATCCGAAACCGGTAAAGCCTCATGAAGTAACCGCCAAATTGGTCTAAGATTTTGAATCCTTTAAATAGAGGTTAAAAATTCGCTCATAAGAAATCTCGACTCGAGTTTAAGATTTTCAATTTTCCTTTTAAGATAAGCTACTCTCTCTCTCTCTCTCTTGTTTTAATTATGGTATACGATCAGCTACTCCTTTTATGTTAGGTTTTTAAAAAGTTAGTAATACCTAAATTTAAAAGAAAAATGAAACCTTCTATGAGTGTTGATGCTTGTCCCTCTTCAAGTCTTTATGCCAGACAAGTCTGTTTTGGAAAGGATTGAGAGACTAATGTGGAGTTAAATCAAGTGGTAGGGATGCAACTGGGTAGGGTACCCGTACCCTAATCCTATAATTTTCAAACTATTCGTATCCTATAATTAAATATCTGGGAATTTTTTCAATATCCCTACCCTAACCCTACCTTGTTAAAATTAAAATTACCTGTTAACTACTCGTTACCCTATAAGAAGTAGATTAAGTCAAACGAAAGTTGTATATTTTTGTATTTTTATTAAAAGTTGCATATCCGAAGCTATTTTGTATTTTTATTATTCTCATTGAAAAGTAAAAACTTATTGAATAAAAATATATTTAGTATTAGAAATTTAGAATTAAACAAAAGTTGCCTTTGGTATAAAAGGAAAGAGTATTACTGTTGCGCCAAATTTCCCTAGTGCGCCCAGAAAGGTCTTTGACGTTGAATCTCTTTGAGGAAAGAGAGAAGTTCGAGGCGTGCCAGTTATTTTTGTAGAAAAAATAACAAAAAACTTTTGTAAAACTTAAAAGTAAATCAGGCTTGTATAAGCGAGAGAGATCAGGCGAGTTGTGAGTTCTGGTTTAAAGTCACAGAAGACTGTTTAAATCATTAAACCTATTGGGTAATTCTTGAAAGTAAAGAGAGAGATTGAAGATAACAAAGAGATTGGAAAAGTAGGATTTCACAAGAATTGTAGAAGAAAGATTACAACTTGTAAGAACAAAAGTGACGAAAAGTAAAAAAAAAAAAAGGTTAATCAAACAAGAGTTGATATCTCTACAGGAGAGAGGTTTGTATTTCCGCAGGGGAAGGGTTGTCCGGAGAGAGTTTTTACGTTGAAGATGACTCCACTTATATAGCCATAGCGTCAATCTAGATCCACAAATCAAGGGATCTTTATATTAATGGCATCATAGTGACAATCACGCTGTAAATCTGCAATCAACGATGTCAATTGATATTGTCTTCAAGGTCAACTCCAAATTGATTCTGATCATCTTCCTGAATTTAAGCCATCAGCATCAATTTGAATTTGATCAACTAGTCAACTTCTCCATGTGTGAATGCTCGTGTGAATGCTTGATATTTTCTCCTCTTGACGCCTATTTGCCATTAAATTGTGTTGACGGAGTAATTGCTTTTGACTATCATCATTACTCACTTCTATGTCCTTAATTGCTCGTCACCATCGGTACCAATCAATTCGTCCTGATGGAAAGCCTCTCGATATTAAGTTGTCCTGATGGAAAGCGTCCCGATGATAAGTTGCTTTAGAACTTAGGTACAGCGTCGGGAGCCAATTCTGACTTTGGAAATAATTATCATTGGCCAAATAATGTATAAATACATAAAGGTCAAATTGATTAACTTAGAAACAAAAAACCATAATTAGTTTGGCTTTAAATGGGAAGCCAAGTCATAATGAATTTAGAAACCCAATCACAATTACACCATCGGGACCCAAATTTGGAAACCAAAGCCAAATTTGGCTTTATCATTTGGAACCAACCCATCGTGGGTCTTATTTGAAAATAAGAAACAACCCCATAGGCTCCCATTTCCATGCTAAGCCGATGGTGTGGAAATTTACACACATCAATGGAACATCATGACCATCATGACCCAAACTCTCATGACCATCAAGACCCAAATTCTTTGTCCCGATGGTGTAAATTATCAATTAATTTTATTAATTTAACCCTTTTTCCATAGGTAAATTACAAAGAAATTTCCAAGTAATTTCTTAGGTTTTGGTTCAAGGCTTTTCCAACTCCAAATTGAATTAGGGTGGTCTTAATTTAATCAAACTTGGACCATAATTCCTAATTTACCCCAGGTGTAAATTACTGTATAAACATTGCCCCCCTATTTCATTAGGTATGGAGCGCAGCAACATTGCCTAATGAAATATAAGCCCCCAACGAGATGCAAAATGTTGTTCCGATCAACCATTTTATTGAAAAATTAAATGCAGAAAATATAAAAGTAACTTTTTTGCGGTAGCCAATGAAGACATGGCCACTCCATGCTAGTAAGATCACTAGTGCCTTACAAGATGTTGGTCTTTCTTAACCAATACCAATGGCTCTCAGTCCCGCTGAGTCATTAGTTTCATCGTTGTCACGCTGAGATGCACTATTACCTACCCATACCGTCGGCACTGGTGAGGTGGTCAGCTTTAAAGGAATAGGTCGACCCATGGGAAGTGATTCATTGGTGTTGGCCAAAACCATAGAGTGATTGTTTTTGTCCTTGTCAAACAACGCCATGTTGAATGATCGCTCCTTCCCTTGTGCTGGCCAAAATGGATCTATCGAGCTGATCCTTGTAATATCAAACCCATCCATGACCCCTGGATGATGGTTTTCACTGTTGAGTTTAGGTGGGCTATCTTCCTTGGATTGAGGGTATCGACCATCTACATCTAGTTCCTGACAATGTCCATCAAGAGGAACCAGAACCGTCGAGGACGACCCAATTGGAGGTGCTGCTATTGGAGGCGGTGCTGTTGGAAGTGGCACCGTTGGAAACAGCTCAGGACACCACTCATCCTCATCTTCATCAGGAGGACTTTCATTTTTCCCAATCTCGTCAGCCCCAACATTGATAGCGTCGGCTCCTAAGTTTAGATCTTCTTTGGGCCATCTGTCACCATGCTTGGGAAAACCTTCAAGTTTTTCAAGAGAATTCCCATCTTTATTAGCGTCGGGCTGCAAAGAACTATCAATTTCTAAGTTGTCATCACCTACTTTGATTTCGAGAGAATCTTCAATCTCCGTTGAGTCGACGGTCTCCAAGGAACCATCAGCTTCCTCAAAGTACGAGTGGTTAGAAAGTTTCCCCTCGAGCGTAACTTTTCCATCTACCACTTCATTTTCCTTAAGACACTCGTCACTGGGAGAATTTTCATCCTCCTCAGTTTCAAAGCGCTCGTCATTATCTGCATCATCGGGTTCAATAACCGCACGTAACTCTTTTGGTTCAAAGTGGCGCTGGTGTTGTTCATCTTCAGGGTGCCGCTCCATCAAAGCCATCACATCGCCACCCTCCAAAGCCACTAGGGTGTCACACGACCGTTCCCAACGCCATCAGATTTAATTACCTCATTTGAGTTGGTGATTTCATCAGATAAAATGCAAAGTTGCCCCCCGAGCATGTTGTTGGAGTCAGGTAGATGTTTTTCCTCATCCACCACATCATCTATTTCTTCTGTCTCATCGACCTCATCCTCGTCAAATGGTTGAGTTTCAGACTGAGGTTGTTGCGATGGTTGCCCCCCGAGCAGATCACGAGGGAGAACCACACGGTCAAACTCATCCATCAGTTTTTGCTCCTCTTCTTGTAACTTAACCTTATACTTTTCGTACTTGTTGTTCAAGTATTCCGTTATGATGGGTTTGACCACATCGGTAAATTCTGAACTGAACAAATACTTTATTTCCAACTCGAGCAAGTCATATGAATGCTTTGAATCCAGATTGAGTCTCTTGCGAAAATATATCCACTTTATGTCAGATCTACTTCGAATGCAACCAACTTCACCCTTCATTCGTCGTTCCTCTTCTTGCAAATCTGCCAAATCCTTTTCATGCTTGCTGTTCAAATAATCTTCTAGGGCGGATCTGGCCGATTCGCTCAAGTCATGACAATGCCTTATTTTCAAGCCAAGCAAGCCAAAATGATGGTTCATGCTCAAACTGAGCTTCTTGATAAAATATAGCCATCCTATTTTAGTCCGAAGTTTTTGGGCTACATCTCCCATGATTGGACTAACCAAACACCTTGTTCTAGGTTAGAACGTAGAAAAAAGACTTCCAATGGTTTGGAAGTGTTGTGCTTGAAAACTGTAGAAAGAGACAAAAACAAAAACAATAGACATTAAAAATAAAACGGAATCGAAAAAGATCAAGAAATTACCCAAATTGGTCCCACCAGGCGTGCCAAAAAGAGATGTTGCGCCAAATTTTCCTTGTGCGCCCAAAAAGGTCTTTGACGTTGAATCTCTTTGAGGAAAGAGAGAGGTTCGAGGCGTGCCGGTTATTTTTGTTGAAAAAATAACAAAAAGCTTTTGTAAATCATAAAAGTAAATCAAGCTTGTGAAAGCGAGAGAGATCAGACGGATTGTGAGTTCTGGTTTAAAGTCACAGAAGATTGTTTAAATCATTAAACCTATTGGATAATTCTTGAAAGTAAAGAGAGAGATTAAAGATAACAAAGAGATTTGAAAAGTAGGATTTCACTAGAATTGTAGAAGCAAGATTACAACTTGTAAGAACAAGAGTGACGAAAAGTAAAAAACAAGATTGATAAAACAAGAGTTGACATCTCTACAGGAGAGATGTTTGTATTTCCGCAGGGGACGGGTTGTCCGGAGTGAGATTTCGCGTTGGAGATGACTCCACTTATATAGCCATAGCGTCAATCTAGATCCACAAATCAAGGGATCTTTATATTAATGGCACCATAGTGACAATCACGCTGTAAATTTGGAATCAACGATGTCAATTGATATTGTCTTCCACCGGCAACTTCCAATTGCTTATGATCATCTTCCTGATCTTAAGCCATCAGCATTAATGTGAATCTAATCAATTAGTCAACTTCTCCACGTGTGAATACTTGATATTTTCTCCTCTTGACGCGGATTTGACTATTTACCATTAAATTGTGCTGATGGAGTAATTGCTTCTGACCATCGGTACTCACTTTTATGTCCCGATGTAATTACTCGTCACCATCGGTACCAATCAATTTCTCCTGATGGAAAGCTTCTCGATGATAAGTCGTCCAGATGGTATAAGTTGTCCTTAGAATTTAAACACAACGACGAGAGCCAATATTGACTTTGAAAATAATTATTATTGGCCAAATAATGTATAAATACATAAAGGCCAAATTGATCAACTTAGAAACTGAAAACCATAATTGCTTTGACTTTAATTGGAAACCAAGTCATAATGAATTTAGAAACCCAATCACAAGTACACCATCGGGACCCAAATTCCATATCATCAGGACCCAAATTTGGAAACCAAAGCCAAATTTGGCTTTATCATTTGGAACCAACCCATCGTGGGTCTTATTTGAAAATAAGAAACAACCCCATCGGCTCCCATTTCCATGCTAAGCCGATGGTGTGGAAATTTACACATATCAATGGAACATCATGACCATCAGGACCCAAACTCTCATGACCATCAAAACCCAAACTCTTTGTCCCGATGGTGTAAATTAATCAATTAATTTTGTTAATTTAACCCTTTTTCCATAAGTAAATTACAAAGAAATTTCCAAGTAATTTCTTAGGTTTTGGTTCAAGGCTTTTCCAACTCCAAATTGAATTAGGGTGGTCTTAATTTAATTAAACTTGGACCACAATTCCTAATTTACCCCAGGTGTAAATTACGGTATAAACAATTACTTTAAATCTTAAAGGTTTTTTAGTGTGCAGGTTTAAAGAGAGGACAAACATTATATATATATATATATATATCTATACTAATTATAATGTGAAATCCTGAGTTTGTGTCACGAGTTTATTTAGACACAAATTTAGTTTTTAAAACATTAAAAAAAATAAAAACTACCCATTTGAAAATAAAACCACCAAGGATATATATAATATTTAATTTTTATTTATATCATTTAAAAAAAACTACCAACTTAAATGTGCCAAAAAAGAAAACTACTATAAACTACTTTTTTTTTTATTTCTACACTCACATAGTGAGTGGCATGGATCTAGTATATATATATATATATATAATCGAATTCGGTTACCGGGTACCCAAAGAGTGCTACCCATACCCTACCTGAACCCGAATAGTAAATGTGCTACCCGTA
This sequence comes from Corchorus capsularis, assembly GCA_001974805.1. Taxonomy (NCBI): domain Eukaryota; kingdom Viridiplantae; phylum Streptophyta; class Magnoliopsida; order Malvales; family Malvaceae; genus Corchorus; species Corchorus capsularis. The sequence continues at coordinate 7,132 of AWWV01006856.1, forward strand.
CTCTACTGTAACCCCATTTCAAGCTACCCTAATTCTACAAAATCGGGTCGGGTAGTTCCAGGTACCAAAAAAATGTACCCCATTGCATCCCTAGGCAAGCTATTCGTTTTAGCAGTGACGAATTTAGAAATTTTATCTAAGATGGGCACAACATATTTTACATAGATTTGTAAAAAATAAAAACATTATTAAAAATATTATAGTATCATTAAAAATTAAAAAGTAGGATGAATTCGTAGGAGATGAAGAACACGGAGATACGCTGAGGAAAATGCAGGAGACGAGGGCAACTCCAAGATCCAAGGATTGTGAGACAGCATTTGCTTCTTACTTATGCGAAAGGATAAAAAGTGTTGACAAAATTCGGATTGGTCATAACAAAACTCTGGATATCAAGTGGCAAAAAAAAAAGAGAGAGAGAAACTGAGAGAGAGAAGTAAAGAACAAAAAAATATAGTAGTTGCTATCTATACTATATTAAAAAGTACAACCTCTTGTAAAAATTTTGAATCGCCTATTATACCATTATTTTATATTTCTTAAATGCCATTGTTTAAACTTTTATAGTTTTACTCAACTAAAAACTCTATTTTTATTTAATTAAATCTAATATCCTTATAATTATTTAAGTTTTACCATTTTACTATTTTAATTAAAAAACTTATATATATTAGAATTTTTTAGATTAGAATTTTTAAAAATATTTCTTAAATGAAATTGTTTAAATTTTACAGTTTTTTTAGAAATAAACTTTTATAGTTATTCTACTAAAAACTATATTTTTATTTAAATTCAATATTTTTATAAATATTTTATTTTTACCATTTTAATGCTAAAAAATTGGGGACTTTTTGGTAGGTTTGGACCCATTTCAATTCTAATATAAACTAATAAAAGTATTATTATCAAGTTTAAAAGTTAAAATAAGTTGTATAATCATTAATTATTCATCATTTTTTAAACTAATTAAGTTAAAATTTATTTAAAAAATTAATTATTGTGATTGACTTTTTTCTAATTTTAGAGTTTGTATTGGTAGTTTAATGTATTGGAGTGTATAACAATAATTTATAGTTTTTAAAAATAAAAAGAAGAGTAACATGCATGCAATTACTATTTCCTTTGACTTATAAAGTTAGAGGAGTTGATGCAAAAAAAAAAGGAATCAATCGAGCGGGTTGGACGAGTTTCAGGTTCGGGTTATCTGTGTCAAGGTCAAATGAATCAGGTAATTTTCTCGGGTCATTCGGGTTCCGGCTCATCTGGGTTCAAGTCATTAGGGTCTGTTGGGCTTAGGATCAGGCGTGTTTAGGTTTTGGCCTCAAGTCACTCGAGTTCTGGGTCATTCGGGTTTTGAATTTTTCGGGTCTAGGACTCATATCAATTGGATCAATCTTGATGTTTTAATGTTTAATTTTAAATTTATTTAATATCTTTATTATTCGATTTATTTTACAATCCACTATCAGTTAAGTTTAGTAAACTGTATATATGGGGTTAAAGACTTGACATGTTTCGTTTTATATATCAACTTTGAATATTAAATACATAATTAATTATAAAGTGGGGTGTGTGTTCAAATAAATATTGGTTATATAATATCTAAATTTATGTTCTTTCCTAATAGAAAAAATTGTTTAAGAAATTTATAATTAATCATTATTATTTATTCATTATCTGAAAAAATTACTAATTATAAATTTGTCATAAATTATTCATATAACTGATTTATTATTTATTCGTATATATAATAAGTGTTCATATAATGAAGTCATAATAGCTAAAATTATAATAATAATATAAATTTTATTGAATAAATGATAATTTAGAATTTTATTCATTATGTAAAAAAACAATTTACTAACTATAAATTTATCAAAAATTATTCATATATCTGATTTACTATTTATTCGTATATAATAATTGTTCGTATAATGAAATCATAATAGTAAAAATTATAACAATAATATAAATTATATTGAATAAATGATAAATTAGAATGGTTAAAATTATAAAAATATGGATTTTATTGAATAAAACATAATTTTAGTTTATAATATTCTTGGATCATTCAGGTTACGGATTTGTCGGGTCTGGATAGGACAGGACAGGTCGTTTACTTTTCTGGTCAAATCGGGTTTGGCCGGATTGGGCGGGTTATCGAGTTTGGATCAGGTTTTGACAACTCTACTTATAATTAATTTCAATTATTATTTTAATTTTCTTTTAATTTAAATACGATAGATCACGTGCAACACACGTGGAAATGAAGACTAGTATATTAAAACGGGCAATGCTGCAAAATCCAAAGTTAAGTTCTGGGCCAACAAGCTCTCCAAGTTGGGCTTCCAAAAAGCCACTTTGAGTGAAATAGGCCTCAATGGGCTGAGTATAGAATCTCAATTTCTTTTTTGTTTTTTCCAGATAGAATCTCAAAAGGGGCTGCTAAATACAGTCCCCTTTTTGCTATTCATCGCCACACTTTTTTACACTTTTGCCATTTGCTTTATTTTCTAAAATTTCAAATCCTCTGAAAGGTTGAAGTTATTACAAACGTAGAATAGCCCGAGAACTCCGGAAATTAACGATAACGTGTCGTATTTTGATGATGATGTAAGAAAAATTGCAATTATTCAAGAAAATTGGGTTTAGGGTCGGTGACGCCCCAGGAGGACGGCCTGACCACGGTAGTGCCGCCCTAGGGGGGCGGCTTGACCACAGTAGGGCCGCCCAGGGGGGTAGCATAAGCAATTTTGGTCAAAATTAACATAAAAAAAATAATTTTTTATAAATATATAAAAAAAAAGGCACGTGCCGCCCTAGGGGGCGGCTTACCATGGCTCAAGCCGCCCTCCTGGGGCGGCTCTGCCACGTGAAGCCGCCCTCCTAGGGTGGCTTGAGCCATGGTAAGCCGCCCTCCTGAGGCGGCACGGGTCATCAGCCTTAAATTTCCTCAAAAATTTCATTTTTCTTAAATTGTTATCAAAATATGGCACGTTATCGTCCATTTTCCTTAAATCGTCATCAAAATACAGCACATTAACGCTATTCTACGTTCGTGATAGTTTCAAGATTTCAGAGGATTTGAAATCTTAGAAAATGAAGCAAAGGGCAAAAGTGTAAAAAGTGGGACGGTAACAAAAAGTGGCGGTATTTAGCAATTCAGATTTCAAAATTGAGGTACAATACAAATACGTTATGCGAAAACATATTAACATTAAAAACATTAAAAAAAAAGATATAGTAACAATTTCATGACAAAATTTTTCCTCAAAAAGTTTCATGCCAGTATTATGATTAACTTTTTTCCTCAAAAACCCTAGCCGCCTCTCCTTCTCCCCTTTCTCTCTAGGTTTTTCTTCTGAGCTTTTGTTTGCTCCTCCTCCTTGACCATTATTTGTCAAGGGGGGAGGAGGGATCTGATCTTTTTCATCTCTTTTTCTTTTCTTTGTTTTTTAAATAAAGTCCAGTCTCACAAATCTTTAGATTTGTTTGGGTTAATAGTCCCAATATCTTTGGGTTTTTAGTACGTTGAGTCAATTTTTGGAGTCAGTCTAGTTTGTTTTTCTTAGTTTGCAATAGATTGAGAATTGTTAGACTTACGAATATGATGATTTTGCTTTTGATTTGCAAGTCAGTCAAAGGAGGTTGTCGAATCAGTCACTTTTTTCTCACTGATAAAAACCTTGAGTTAGACAAAAACGAAGGTGAAAGCGAAAGGGTGATGGGCATGGCAAAGATCTATCAAGAAGGTTCGAGACCTCGAATGATCGATAAGACGACTCGAATTCCAAAGCAAGATCTAGATCCACAAGTGAAGAAGGAAGACACTTCTCAATTTATTGTAATTTTAAGTTTTATTGATGTGATTTCATTTGAATGAATGAATTACATTTTCTTTAAAAAAAAAAAAGCTTTTGAAAGCTAAAACAAGGTTGAATTGGAAAGATTTTAATGTACTTTAAAGAAGGTATCAGATTTAAATCTTATAATGAATAGAAAAAAAATATGTACATTAATTAAGAGAGTTTCCCTTCAATTAGATCAGACACAATTCGATTCCGAATTAATTGGAATTTCTTATGTGAATACTAGGTTACGGTTAAAAATAAAAAATCAATTGATATGCTTTTAATAGAGTAAAATGCTATATATGAGCATCAAATTTGTTACTACCAAATCATCTCACCATATAGCTAGCATAATTACAACCACTAATACCTTACCATAATAAATATTCTGTATTTTGGAATTTACCCATAAAAGTTTAAATTATTGAGCGTGTGATTAAATCTGATGAACAAGTAAGGGAATATGATTTGGTGGGGTAAAATCAGGGGCGGATCTGACCCACTAAAATTTTGTAATCTCTTATATAGGTAGAAAAATTTTGGAATAAATTGATAATAAATTGATGATTGACCCCTTTAGTTTATTTTTGTAGGTCAATATATATATATACTCATAGTCATTGGGTTCAAAAAAATTTATCCCATTTAAAAAAAGAGAAAGACCCACTACCTCACCCCACTTTTAAAATTTTCTCCAAACCTATTGGACAAGCTGACTCTAATATGGCAGAGATATTGGCGATTAAGGAGGCTTTTTTGATCTTTGCAGCTTCAAGGTGGGTAAATGAGAAAGAATTGATAATTGAGAGTGACTCTTTGAATGCAGTAAAATGGGTTAATGAACCAGAAAATGTCCCGTGGAGATTTCGCCAATTTATTTTCCAGATTAAAGGTTTGAAGAAGAAAATTTGTAAGTGGGAAGTGAAGCACGTTTAGAGAAACAAATAGCATCGCTGACGGGTTAGCAAAATCTAGTATTGATAGGAATACAGTAGTTCTGAATAGTTTTGATTAAGTCTGTTGCTGGTTCTTTCTGATGGTTTCTGTCTTGTTTGGTTTGCTGGGCGATTGTATTACTTCCCTTCCTGTACTTTAATTTTCATATTTCAATAAATCCTTCTCATTGCCTTTCAAAAAAAAAAAATTGTAAAAACTAAAAAAGTGCATATTATTTTCTTAATATACTACGACATTCCAATATATATATACTATATAATTGGGCTAAAATCTCAATTAGGGCCCTAAACTTTGCCAAAAGGTCAAATAAGTGTCCAAACTATGAAAAGGTCAAATTAATACCTGAACTTTTCGATTTGGGTCAATTCAGTCCAAAATGTTTTGGATTATTTACATTTAACAGATTTATAATCTAACATTTTGGACTGAATTGACCCAAATCGAAAAGTTCAGACACTAATTTGACCTTTTCATAGTTTGGGCACTTATTTGACCATTTTGGCAAAGTTTAGGGCCCTAATTGAAATTTTAGCCATATAATTGCCAATAAAACAGCCACCTTTTTTCGTCTTTGCGCAAGAATGAACATGTGGCTACATTATATTGGCATTCAAAAACACATAGCTAAATAGCCTAATATTTGGTCGATGAACCCATCAAAACAGTTGGAGAGAAACGTTGGATAAGCTCATCCTTACATAGCATAGCCACCTCATCCTCCGGTAGAGTAGCCATGACCACCCTGCTCAATGGACCTTCACCTGCCGCACCCGGCGGAGGTTGCATTATCTGCACTCGCCCTGGTCCTACCATTGGTTCCACATAATAAGATACCCTAAGGGGTTCGAGCCTATCTTTAAAGATGGCCAAATATGGGTTCACTCCCTCTAAATTGGCACAAACAAGATCATAACCATTCATCGATGGAACAGCTCGATCATTATTATGATCATTGCATTTCAACCATTGGATCAAGTCCTTGATCTCTTCACCATCCATTTTCTTCACCACTTCTCCTATTGCCTTCGTTGCTTCTTGTAACATGTTTTCGGCACCCACATTCACAGCAGATTCTATATCAACCTTATTATAAACCATGCAGTTCCCGAAAAACCCTTGATCCAACCCAAGGACATTTCTCGTATCTAAACAAAGTGACATGTTTAAAAGACTTCCTTTTTTCGTCCCTTTTACCTTGCTTAGACTAACCCAAAACAGTGCAGCCAATGTTTCAAAAGCTGGCGAGCAAGTATTAGTGGCTCGAGCCATGCCAATACAGTCTCGCACCATGGAGTCCCTAAAAGATAAAGTTATTGTGGCATATTTTTGGTTAGAAATCAAAAGAGTTATTGGTCTCTCGATAGAAGATTTGTAGTAGTTGATCAAATCCTGATTTGGGTTTTTCTTGTTGAAACTGAAATGATCATTTTCTTCTGGTTGCGGCAATGAGTGGAAAAATGGAGGACATGACATTTTTCCCGACAAGGTACTGTCGGCCCATGCCTTAAGAAACATAGTGACACAAGTTGGATCAGCAAGTAAGTGAGTACAACTTAAGCCAATAGCCACTCCACCTTTTTCAAATTCAGTCACCTGCAACCAAAAAAAAAAAAGCAAAACAAAAATCATCAAAAATATTAATTCATAAATCATGCAATTCTTACAACTTTTGGGCATGTGAGTCATAATCTATAAAGTACTATATACCTGAACATAAAACGTGGACCAAAAATAAGGTTTGTGGAACATGTCTTCCCAATAGATAAGTTTAAGTTCCTTGTCCCTATCCACACTCTTTAACCAATCTTCCACACTCCCTTTAGCCTTAGCCTCCATCATTCTCAATCCTCCATCGTTACACTTCACCACCCAATGCCCTTTCTCGTTCTTCTGTAAACGTCCGGCGACTATCGGAAAATTACTAAGTACCGTCGACAACGAGTCCCTTAGCTTCTTGATCCACTCTCCGGGCTCCACGTTTTCCCTTGATGGATAATAGTAAACAACTTTCACTTGGTTTGGTTCCATCAGGCGATCAAGAACGGATAGGTTGCACAATTTTTTGGATTGGGTTGATATTGTGCTTACCACTGAGCGTTTGCCCATGTATGTGACAGTACCGTCGGCCATTTTCAAACTTCACTATGCTGCTAACTTGCTAGAGATTATTAATTACTACTTCTTAATTATGTTATGGATTTGTTCTTTTTATAGTACATACTATACTGCATTGATTTTTTTTTTCCTTTTTATAGATAAAGTTAGGTTCGACGGGGACCATTCAATTTTCATGCTTACCAGAAAATAAACCAACTCTATGTAATTAAGGGAAGTGAGAGTTACATGATCCTTGAAACTTGTTAATAATTTGCGGTTTGACTCATTACTATATATAGGTTATATGTATTTGCTCGCCTAATTCCTCTTCTTTCATAAATTTATCATCAAGTTTTAATCCATAATTTTTTTTAACAAAAATAATAAATAAACAAAGGGTATGTCATGATATATGACATCGTGGTTGTTGTAAGATTTTAATAATTGTAGCATAATCTCTAAATTAACAAAATTTTATTGGCTTATTAGCCTTTTTGCCCCTTAAACTAAATGGGGTTAAGGATACCTTGCCTCCTAAACTATGATCGAGACAATTTTATCCCCTGAACTTTCAAAATTTAGGACAATTTACACCCTACATCAAGGTTAAAATATTTTTTATTTGGAAATTCAAGGAGCAAATTAAAATATCCTTTATGTTATAGTTTAGGGGGTAAAAAGGGTACTAAGTCAAATTTTATTGATCAGAATCATAGATGACGTGATAGAAATGGTTTATTTATATAATAATTTCTCATATGTACTAATTAATTGAATCAAATACTCAGTTTAACTTAATTTTTTCAAGAGAATACATAAGTTAAATTACATGTATATGATATATTTTCTATTTTAATTGCAATATATCCATTAGAAAATTTCAGGCATAGCTTGTTAGTTATATATCTTACCGAAATCTAGTGATTTTGTACAAACATATTCATGCTAGGGTGGGCGAGTTGCTGGCCACCTAAATGCCCAAGGCTTTCGATCGAGAGAGGCGAGGGAAGAACTTATGCTTTAATGTTCATTTAAGTCGATCGAATTATTGCCGGCTCAGGCAATTGGCTCAATTGGTCAATATAATATCTATACTTCTACCACCATATCATTTATCAACACAAATTAAAGACTCGTTTGCCAAGGGCAAAAGAAGCAAGGGAGGTGCCACTCACCCCTTCCACTTTTCTTTTTTCGTCTTTTTTTTAATTTCAACTTTATTTTTTTTTATCTTCTTAATATTTTTCCCACTTATTAATATTCATTAATGTGGTTTATTAGAATATAACAGTAAAACGGTGTAGTTTTACTATGTATTAGTCAGTTAGCTGTTAGTAATTTGTTACTAAGTTGGTTAGTTAGTTAAGCCTATGCTTAAGGCTCTCCTCTGTATATAAACACTAAGATCTCATGTAATTGAACACACTTTGTTCTTCTTTTTCAATTGTCTCTGAAATGGTACCAGAGAAAATCACTCTGTTAGTTTTCTTTTTCTTTTCCGCTGCATTGATTCTTTCTTTTCTGATTATATTTCCAGATTTTCCTTCTTTTTCTTAGAAACCAAACAGGTTTCTCCTTTCATTTTTCTTTGAAATTCTTCAAATTTCATAGATCTTTCTTCAATTCTTCTTCTTTTCCTTGTTCCAATGGCAAATGCGAATGGAATTACTTCAAGGCCTGAAGATTTTCCTTCAAGCCCTTACTTCATTCATGCCAGTGAGAATCCGACCTTGGTTCTCATTTCCACTGTTCTTACTGGTCCCAACTATCATTCTTGGCAAATAGCCATGAAAATGGCTCTGTTAACCAAGAATAAGCTGCATATCATTGACGGTTCTATGCCGGTTCTTGCTTGAGATGATCCTATGTTTCCTACTTGGCAAAGGAGTAACAATCTCGTGATTTCTTGGTTAGTGCATTCAGTTTCCTCTTCGATTGCACAATCTATCATCTGGTTAGAGTCTGCTTTTGATATTTGGAACGACCTGAAACCTAGGTTTTCCCAAACTAATTCTTTTCGCATCTCTAATCTACAAACTGAGATTTATAGCTCTACTTAAGGATCTTTATATGTTCATGAATTCTTTGCCAAACTTAAGGTTCTTTGGGATGAGTTAAATGTGTTGCGACCAATTACATCTTGTTCCTATCTTCTTAATTGTTCTTGCACTTTAGCAAGGAAAATCAGAGAATTCCATGAAAATGATCAGGTCATTATCTTCATTAAAGGGTTGTCAGAAGCTTATGCTAGTGTTAAAACCTAGATTTTGCTCACGGATCCTTTACCTCCTTTAAACAAAGCTTATTCTCTTGTAATTCAACAAGAACGATCTACAATGGTCTCTGTTCCAAATCCCTTAGAAATAAATGCAATGGTAGTTAAGGGCGGTCATGTGCCCAAGAAACCCTTCAACAACTCAAAAAGGTCGATGTGTTCTTATTGTGGTAAAGAAGGACACACTGTGGACAAGTGTTATAAGTAGCACAGTTACCCAGCAAACTACAATGTTCGAAATCAGAAGAAACCTCATACTCATCAAGGCTATGCAAATGTTGTTACTATGGAAGATCAGAATTCTGTAGTTGTTCTTTTGCTTTCCACAGAAATTCATCAAGAACAAGTTTCTGCTTATCTAGTTCCTGCATATCAAGCCACTCCATATCAGTTCACTAAAGAGCAATATGAACAATTGATGCAAATGATTCAAGGCATGCCAAGAACAACTCATCAAGTGAATGATGTCATTATGCCTAGTTCAACGGAAATGCATCTTTCTCAGGTTCTTTTCCTCATAACTGTGATATTGATGCACATATAACTTTGAGTGCTTTTAAAACTGCTGTTACACATCATAACGAGTAGGTTTTGGATATTGGAGCTACAGACCACATTGCTTGTTCATTAGATGTTTTTCACTCAATTAAGTCAGTTCATAATGTCTTTGTTCATTTGCCTAACAAAGCAAAGGTTGCAGTAACTCATATAGGTACTATTAAGTTGAGTGATATTTTGATTTTATCTGATGTTCTTTATGTTCCTCAATTTACTTTCAATCTTATTTCAACTGGTAAACTAGCTTTTGATTTACATTGCTGCATTATTAACTTATCATCTTATTGCATAATTCAGGGAATTATGCCATGTAAACTGATTGGGGTTGCTGACCTCCATTAAGGACTCTACAAACTGAATTCTAGAAAGCTATTACCTGTTGCTTTTACTACTAATCAAAATTTGTTTCCTTCTGTTGTAAATACAGTGTCTTGTAATAAAGAAGAGTCTTTCCTATGGCACAAAAGACTTGGCCATTCTTGATATGTAAGGTTGAAGTCTTTAGTCCCTTCTGTTTCTTCAATTCATGATAATTGTGATGTTTGTCATATGTCTAAATTGAAGAGATTACCTTTTCCTACTAGTAATATTGTTAGTCATATTGATATTTGGGGGGATAACTATGCTCCAACTCTTAGGGGTCATAAATATTTTTTAACTATTGTTGATGATTTTTACTAGACACATTTGGGTTTTTCTTATGAAACATAAGTCTGAAGCTAGAACTCTCATGCAAGATTCCATTACTTTTGTTTCTACTCAATTTAATGTTGCTGTTAAGTGTGTTAGATCTGAAAATGGTCAGGAATCAATGTTCCTGATTATTTTAAAGAGAAAGGCATTGTCCATCAAACATCCTATGTGAAAACACCACAACAAAACAGTGTTGTGGAGAGTAAACACCAACACATTCTCAATGTTGCAAGGGCATTATGTTTTCAAGCATAGCTACCTATTTATTTCTAGGGTGAGTGTGTGCTACATTCTGTTTAATTGATCAATAGAATGCCTACTCTTGTTCTTAACAATATCTCACCCTATAAGGCTTTATATTCTTCTGCTCCAAAAACAGATCACATTCAAGTCTTTGGATGTCTTGCATATGCTTCTAAATGTAAATATTAAAAACAAGTTTGAATCTAAAAGCATCAAAACTATATTTATTGGTTTTAATCTAGGAGTAAAGGGCTAAGCTATATGATTTTAGTACTCATAAGATTTTTTGTTTCATGGGATGTCATCTTTTATGAGACTGTTTTTCCTTTTTCATTAGCCACTAACAACATGCAGAATAGAAATTCTAGCACTTTAGATATTGCAGAAAGTTCAAGAACTGTAGTCTTACCAGAAATCACAAATTCCAATTCATTTCATGATGAAGAAGTTTTAGTCCAAAATAATACTTTTTCTCAGCATTATACACCTGCAGAAATCAATACTGATCACACTAATGTTTTAAATCCAACACTTGTTCATCCGGATCTTGAAGTTGTTCATCCAGTTCATACAACAACTCAGACTTCCCCAGAAACACAAGTCTTAAATCCTTCACAACCACTTCTGAGCTTCTTTTACCCCTCTTACAAGATCAAAATGAGACTGAAATCAATGATCAAACCCACCAAACACTCAGGAGAAGTACTAGACACAAATCAAAACCCTCTTATTTGGACATTTACAAATGCTCTGCAGCCCAAACACAAAACACAAGTCCTCATTTATTGCAACATGTCTTTAGTTATTCAAAACTAAATGTCAAACACAAAGCTTTCTCTGTTGCATTTGATAAACAAATGGAACCTAAAACTTACAAAGAAGCTGTAGTAGATGTCAATTGGCAGAATGCTATGCAAGAAGAAATTACAGCTTTACAAAAGAATAACACATGGGAGTTGGTTGACTTACCTAAAGGGAAGGTTGCAATAGGTTGTAAGTAGGTCTACAAGATCAAGAGGAAAGCTGATGGCTCCATTGAGAGGTATAAAGTAAGGCTGATTGCTAAAGGATATACACAGCAAGAAGGTATTGACTTCCTTGATACCTTTAGTCCAGTAGCTAAAATGACCACTGTTAGGCTACTTCTATCTTTAGCTGCTATCTATGGTTGGCATTTACAAGACATCAATAATGCTTTCTTACATACGTGGTGACTTAGAGGAAGAAGTGTATATGAAGCTCCCTGAAGGTTATCCAGCAGAATCAAATAAAGTTTGTAGGTTAATAAAATCCTTTTATGGTTTGAAACAGGCTAGTAGACAATGGAATATGAAACTGACTTCAGCATTATTGTCATATGGTTTCCATCAATCCTCAGCTGATCATACACTCTTTATTAAGGAATCAGGAACTAGTTTCATGGCTCTCTTAGTATATGTGGATGATTGCATCATAGCTAGCAATAATAGATAAAAGCGCTTGCACTCAAAAAGTTTCTGCATGATGAGTTCACTATTAAGGACTTATGTGAAGTTAAGTTCTTTCTTGGCTTAGAAGTGGCTCGGTCTCAGTCTGGTATTAATTTGTGCCAAAAGAAATATACTCTTGACCTTTCGAAAGAAACATATTTTTTGGATACTAAGCCTGTTCCTACACCAATCTTACCTGAAACTAGGTTGTCTAAGGAGAAGGGTACTATACTAGAGGATAATACTCAGTATAGGAAGATTATTGGCAAGTTGCAGTATCTGACTACAACAAGGCCTGATATTAACTTTGCTGTGCAGAAGTTAGCCTAGTTTCTTGACAAGCCTACCACAGATCACTTAACTACAGTTCATCGAGTTTTGAGGTATCTTAAAGGCACAATTGGACATGGTTTATTCTTCCCTACCAATAGTGAACTCAAACTTACAGCTTACAGTGATAGTGATTGGGGTACTTGTGTGGACTCTCGGAAGTCAATTACAGGTTTTTGTGTTTTTCTTGGTTCTTCATTGATTTCCTGGAAATCAAAGAAACCAAACACTGTTAGTCGAAGTTCATTAGAGGCTGAGTACAGAGCTTTAGCTTCAGCAACCTGTGAAATTCAGTGGATCAACTATTTGCTTGCAGATTTTAAGGTTCAACTCATCAATCCTACAACACCAATCTTTTGTGACAATAAATCAACCTTGTATCTTGCTTCAAATCCAAAATTTCATGAAAGAAGCAAGCACATCGAGATATATTGTCATGTTGTGCGAAAGAAAATTCAAAAAGGGTTGATTGTCTTGCTTCCCATTTCAAGAAAACTGCAGTTAGCAGACTGTTTTACAAAAGGATTATCTTCCTCAAATTTCACTAATGTTTTCTCCAAACTGGGTATATTGAAATCTATACTCTAGTTTGAAGGGGTATAATAGAATATAACAGTAAAACGGTGTAGTTTTACTATGTATTAGTCAGTTAGCTGTTAATAGTTTATTACTAAGTTGGTTAGTTAGTTAAGCCTATGCTTAAGGCTCTCCTCTGTATATAAACACTAAGATCTCATGTAATTGAGCATGCTTTGTTCTTCTTTTTCAATTGTCTCTGATACGGCTGGAGTTTTTCTTGTATCCTTAATTTATATATAGTTTAACAAAACAAATTTAATTACATCAATGGGGGCAGATTCTCGGCCTTTACATGGTTGTTTAGATGAGCTTAACGAACTCTATGATATGGAGGAGGCAATGTGGAGGCAACGGGCTAAAATCAGTTCGTTACGTGAGGGTGATAGGAACTCCAAAACGTTCCATAATGCTGCTACTTCTAGGCAGAGGAAAAATTTAATTACATCAATCCAAGATGAACATGGTTGTTGGGTTGCTGAATTTGAGGACCTTGAAAGGGTTTTGAATGCTTATTATCGTGGAATTTTCACTTCATCAAACCCTTCCAATTTGGATATTAATTTGGTACTCAATTTGGTCGATACTAGAGTTACAATTTGGATCGTGAATTTAGCCAAGAAGAGGTTCGAACTGTGGTGTTTCAAATGGAACCAAATAAATCACCGGGGCCAGATGGGTTGACTCCATTCTTTTTCCAAAAATTTTGTGATATAGTAGGAGAAAAAGTTTGTACAACGGTACTTGGTTTTCTTAATAAAGGAGAGCCATTACCAGATATCAACCATACGAATGTGGTCCTTATACCAAAGATTGCTAGTCCAGTTACGGCAAAGGATTTTCGGCCCATTAGTTTGTGCAATGTGATCTTCAAAATTATTTCCAAAGTTTTGGCAAATCGTTTGAGGTTAATATTGCCACAAATTATAAGCCCAAATCAAAGTGCTTTTGTTCCGAGAAGACAGATCTTTGATAGTTCAATTATTGCTTATGAGGCAATCCATTATATGAGGAATAAGCGATCATGAGGAAAAATACATATGGATTTGAAGCTTGATCTGAGTAAAGCTTATGATCGAGTTGAGTGGCCTTTTCTAGAAGGGATGATGCGAAGATTGGGTTTTTCGCAAGCGCTGGATTTCGCTTGTTATGATTTGTGTCCAACGGTTTCTTACTCGATTCAAATAAGTGGGACTTGCTCATCTACTTTTGTTCCGAGTAGAGGAATCCGACAGGGAGATCCGTTATCTCCGTATTTATTTCTTTTTTGTATGGAGGGTTTTTCCTGTTTACTTCAACAAGCTGAAAGAACTAGGGAGATTCATGGAGTTTCAATTGCAAGATCTGCTCCAAAAGTTTCCCATTGCTATTCGCTGATGATAGTTTGTTGTTTCTTCGGGCTACGATAGACGAGTGTGAGGCAGTCTTGGAGTTACTTAGGGGATTTGAGGTGGCATCAGTGCAGCTGATTAATATAGATAAATTTGCGGTTTTATTTAGCAGTAATGTGTCGGAGAGCTTACAAGAAGTGATAATGTGAAGGATGGGGGTCCAGAAGGTATTAGCTAGGGACAAGTATTTGGGTATGCCTATTATGATAGGCAGAAATAAGAAAGTTGAATTACAATTGCTAAAGGATAGGCTTTGGAAGCGGATACAGAGCTGGAGAGGGAAATTGTTCTCCATTACGGGAAAAGCGGTCATGATCCAGGCCGTGGCACAGGCCATTCCGACTTATTTAATGAGTTGTTTTAAATTCCCCAAGACCTTTATACAGGAACTTAATATGGTTATAGCAAAATTTTGGTGGGGAACAACTGAGGCTAAAAGAAGGATGCATTGGAAGGATTGTGATGCTCTCTGTGTTTCAAGTTAGATGGAGGGTTAGGTTTTCGAGACTTTGAAGCCTTTAACCTTGTTTGGCCAAGCAATGCTGGTGTTTGATACAAAATGAGAACTCTCTTTGCTTTCGTATTTTGCGAGCTAAATATTTTCGACAGGGGTCATTTTTGCAGGTAACTTTGGGAACAAATCCATCATTTGTATGGAGGAGTTTGACGGCGGGTCGTGAAGTGTTAAGATCAGGTTGTCATTGGAGAATAGGGGATGGGTCGAATGTGGATATTTGGAGAGATAAGTGGCTTAATAAACAGCCTACATATAAACCTCAGGCTCGCCCTGGCATAATTTGTCAAAAATTATCCAGTTAAGGTGTTGTTTGGTACGGATGGTCTTTGGGATGAGGACTTGGTTCGAGAATTGTTCATTGATGATGATGCTGAGCGTGTTCTCAGTATTCCCTTATACCATTCTGTAAGAATTGATGTTTTGATATGGAATCACTCCACTAATGGATATTATAATGTTCGTAGTGGTTATTATGTGGCTCGATCGGGTCTGGGTAGACAAAGTGAATGTGCAGGAGAGATCGGGGAAATGGAAATTGTTATGGGGAGCACTAGTCTTGCCTAAGGTAAAGTACTTTCTATGGCGTTTAGTAGTTGGTATTTTGCCTACAAAATCGAGGTTGCAGCAGTAGGGAGTTAACATCTCTTCCACTTGTGATGTTTGCCATGGAGTCGAATCCTCTGAATTACATATCTTCTTCCACCGTCCATTTAGTCGAAAAGTTTGGGATCTTTCTTGTCCATGGATTCATGCTTACATAAATGATTGGGTTAATGGTGATGATTTTTGGGAAAATTGTTTTATAAAGGCAAGAGAGTTAGGATCCTTAGAATTGGTTTGTTTTGTCTTGTGGTTAATATGGGCGAACCGAAACAAGGCTCTGCATGATCATATTTGTAGATTGCCCAAGGCTGTTTGTACAATGGCTACAAGGTTGGTTTCGGAGGTTGAGCAATCATCAATGCGAGGTAGGAGTATGAGATCTGATATATCTATTGTTCCCAGATGGAAGCCACCCGCTCAAGGATCTTTTAAAGTTAATGTAGATGCTGGTTTTTTGGCATCTTGTAATGAGGCTGGACTTGGGGCTGTAATTAGAAATGCTGCAGGGGAATTCACGCTTTGTGCTTCGGCGAGAATTGATCATGTTTCTGATGTACCTTTTGTAGAAGTTTATGCAATACGTTTTGGCCTCATTCTTGCACATTTTAATGGCTAGCTACTTGACATATGAGATAGAAAGTGATTCTTTACTAGCAGTACAATAGATCTCTAAGATTGAGCCTTCTCTTTGGAAAGGTGGTAGTTTAATTAAGCAGATTAGAGATCTTAGTTCTTTGTTTATTTCTTGTAAGTTTATTCATGTAAATAGATTAGCCAATAGGTTTGCATATGATCTAACTCGTGTTGTAGGCGATGTTGGATTGAATTGTGTTTGGAGTGGAGATTCTCTACCTGTTTGTAATCTCGATTTATGATATATATGAATGTGATATCTTTTTTTCTCAAAAAAAAAAACAAATTATAATGAATTTTGAAGGGAAAACAAAACAATAATTGTAGCAATTTAGTTAATTTCTCTCTTAATAACAGCGTTGCTTAATGGCATTAATGTCTTTTATATTCACTAATGGAAACTGATGCCCTTCATAATATCCCAACATAATATAATCATACCCAAGAAAAGTAGAAAAATAAACATTAAATTTGTTATTAGTTGTTGCTTGTTAGTTACTATAGAAAATATAGATTAATGTGACTTTGTGTCATGACTTTCATTCGTAACTGAAATACGGACCAGATCATAGTATGAATCAATTACGTGTGGGACTATTTAAGAAATTCATCATTTGTGTTCAAGAAATAGAAAGAAAAAGAAAGCCCAGACGACGTGAGAATTAGCAAAGTTGCTGATTGCGGCTACAATTGCTGTGTGAGTTACAAATCTCAGCTTCCAGATCATAAAAACATATAATTTACTCAAGTTTTCATTCTTCAATTCAAAGTTGAAACCATGAACATAATAATACAGTAAGTTGGAAACAGAAAATGAAATTATTTTATTCAAAACAGTATATCTAACAACAATTTTCGGTAACACTGGGTTTCCGTTTCAATTAGATGGTATTAACAATTGGAGAAAAAATGTCAGTCATCAATCCCCTATTTATTATGTTGAGAAAATATGAATATATATAAGACAAATAATTTGAAGCATCAGATTCAGACCTAAGCTCCTTTACATGAAATAATCGATTCCTTGCCATTATACAACATTTAACCAAATCTAGTATTCAGCACTAATCAAATTAAGAAGAGTGAAGACTGTCGACCCTCAATGCCATCTGGCTCTATGTCATATATATAAGAAGCGCGCGCGAGACACCTTTGGAATGGGAGCTAGTCTGCTAGTGCAACATTCTCAAAGTAAAAATTAAGGCTTAGTTTGATATTGAGGTTGCGGTTTGAAAAAATTTGGTTGGTAAGAAGTGTTCTTGAAAAGTGTTTTTTGAAATTGTAGCTTAAAAATGTACATAATGTCTCTGATATTTCTGTAAAAAAATGTGGTTGAAAGATAAAATGTCTAAAAGAGATATATTAGTTAAAAAGAAAAGAGAAAAATAATTAGGAGATTTAAGCCATTTAATGTTCAAAAGCACTTTTGAAACGCAAAAACACCTAAAAATTAACTTTTCAGATTGGCTTGACTTTTGCGGTCAAAATGAACTTTTGAACAAACCAAAATTTATTTGACATTGCATTTGAGGTGAAAAACAACTTTTTTATCTCCAAACACAATGACAAACTAGGCCTAAAAGAAAGACATATCTGATCATATGCTTCTGTTGGAAACTTGGAAGTTGGTTGGAACCCCAAAACTTATCATTGAAGCGCATCAGCAACTTTCTATAGCATCATCATGATGCATGAGATGTCATGAAACCAGTTGACATCTTGGAGAGCTTCAAGTATCAAATCTGTGTTTTCCTCTCCTGGTTCTGGAGAATTGTCAATGCAGAATTATAAATCAGCTTTAAGTCAAAACTTGAGCTCCTTATATATATAAATTTAGAAAAATCCTACACCATTTTCTTCAATTGCTTTGGCAACCATTATATCTGTATAGGAAAACCTATACCCTGGAACAAAATTATATTAAGAAAATAATTTGATGGAAAATCA
Organism: Corchorus capsularis; assembly: GCA_001974805.1. Classification (NCBI taxonomy): domain Eukaryota; kingdom Viridiplantae; phylum Streptophyta; class Magnoliopsida; order Malvales; family Malvaceae; genus Corchorus; species Corchorus capsularis. Next base: position 25,272 of record AWWV01006856.1, read on the forward strand.
TTATTATCTTAATTTTAATATATAATTAAATGAATCAAACAATTTTGATTGAAAATAAATTGCTTTAAAAATTCATTTCATATATATATCTAAATAAGTTTCAACTTTCATCTACTGTGTAAATATTATTTAAATCATCAAAAACAAATGTGAAAGGATTTTTGTTAGTTAGTTAGTTTTTTTTTTCCCCAAAATTTTTATTCAAAATATGATTTTCTTTATAAAAAGGAAAACAAAAAAAAAATCTTTTTCAAAAGCACTTATATTTCAATTGAAAAAAGATCTATTTATCGCGACGTCGTTTAAGGCGAAGCACGAAATTTCGTGGTTTTCTTTTTCAGAATCGGAAATACATAAACATAAAAAAAGGGAAAAAAACAGACCTCTCTCTCTTCCATCCCCTATCTCTGTGTCTCCGTGATCTAAATCAGATCAATCGGGAGAATTAAAAAAAAAAAAAAGGAACAGCAAAAATCATCGGATCAAAAAAGTAAAGAGAAAAGAAAAATGTCAGGAACATATTCAAGCTCCTGGGCGACAGCTCTTGTCAAGATTTCACCTTACACTTACTCCGCTATCGGAATCGCCATCGCTATCGGCGTTTCCGTCCTCGGCGCCGCCTGGTACCCTTCCCTCTCTGTATAATTTTATTTCTATCTGCCTTTTAATGTTGGTTACGAATTGTATGGAATGCTTGCTAAATTTGTTTATAATATTCATAGGGGAATTTACATAACTGGGAGTAGTTTAATCGGTGCTGCTATCAAAGCTCCTCGTATTACTTCCAAGAATCTCATTAGGTAAATTCTTTATTCCCTTGTTTTTCTACTTTTTTTTAATCTTTTTTTCCATTGCGTGATTTAATCTGGGAAATAATCCATTGCTTGTTATCTGAACCCTAATTTTTTAGCTGAATTTGTGCTAAAGTTGATGATTCTACTTAATAACGGGTTATCCTTCAAGGTCTGTTGAATTGAAATTGATTTTGTTAATGGCATTTGAAAATTAGATAAGGGAGAGTAAGAGCATCCAGCCACCTACTTCTTTTTTATTTTATTGCTAAGCCCTGGATCTAGATTGGTTTATGTTCAAACACCAAGAACTTCTATTGAGCAAAAAAGAGAAAGTGTGCACATAACATCAAGCATGAGTAACTATAATGTTGAGTTTTCCTGTGTATAGATCATCTTTTTATCTGTTCCTAGATGCTGCCTTGCAAATTTATAGATGGCCCACCTACCTCTGAATTGAGAGATTAGTAGCTGGTTACTTTCTTCATTTGTGTAATGTCTGCTTTCTTTATTTCTAAATTAGAGTGGATGGACTAATGGAGAATAATTGCAAGTCACGAAAGAGTTGATGATGCTAAAGATGTTCCAAACTTTTAAACTTGTTAAAATTGATGGTACCTAATACTTTTTGTTCCATTTATGAGTAAAACTTATCCCGGGATTGCTGAGTGTTCATTTGAATTGCTGTACTGCCCATTGAAATAATAATGTTTTATTTAATGCTGTTCTTGTTGCAGTGTAATCTTCTGTGAAGCTGTTGCTATATATGGTGTTATTGTGGCAATTATTTTGCAAACAAAGTTAGAAAGTGTTCCAGCATCACAGATATATGCGCCGGAGTCTCTTAGAGCAGGATATGCAATATTTGCTTCTGGAATTATTGTTGGCTTTGCAAACCTTGTTTGCGGGTTCACCTCTCAATCCTTTTTCTTTGATCATTATATTCAGTTATATTAATGAACACTGTACTTGTTTCTCTGTACTTACGATTTGTTTTGATGACAGATTGTGCGTGGGAATAATTGGAAGCAGCTGTGCACTATCAGATGCTCAAAACTCCTCTCTTTTTGTGAAGATTCTTGTGATTGAGATTTTTGGCAGTGCACTTGGACTTTTCGGGGTGATTGTAGGTATCATCATGTCTGCTCAAGCAACATGGCCTGCAAAATCAGTGTAATTCCATGCCTTTACTAGAAAATAGCAATTGTGTTATGTGAGAATGTAATATGTTTGATGTACCAGAGATGAACTATAAATTCTTTTTTACTTGTTATGAGTAGGCATGTATTTAGAAACTTGCTTGGAATCGCTTCCTCTTATTTTATTCTTATAATGCACTTCGAATGAGGAATAAAATTTTTTGTGCAAAACCATGATTTATGGTTAAGAGAATGTGTTCAGTTGTGCTACTGAAAATCTGTTGGCTTTTCCCCCCTTAATTTCTTGTTAGTGAGGCATGTATGTGAACTTTTCTTGGAAAGGTGCACTCTCTTTGTTCCTATAATGCATCTCGTAAATGGAAAATTAAAAAATTTTCCCAAAACTAGAGCTGATTTATGTTAGAGATGACTTGGTTTGTGCTGCTAATTTCTGTCAATGCTGGCAACTGAAGGAAAAGAAGTGACACAAGTTACATGGGACATAGGCACTTAGAATGAGACTATGATATGGAATAGGTTAGGTTTAGTTGGAGTACAGAGAACAGACAGCCATCATTTATTTAGTAACAGAGTATAACATAGAATCAATTAATGAAGGAACACTAGTGAAGAAAGGCATGTTCTTCTGTTGAAGATCTTTGGAATCCTCTGGAGTTGCTTTCTTCGGATCAAATGGCTCACGATTAGGAAGATTTAAACCTTGTTTAATTCTACCTAACATCCGAGAATGCAAAACTTGTTTAGAAGTGACAGGGAGCCGAATGGACTGATACTCCTCTAGGGCAGAGGTTAATTCTTCAATTCCCCACTTCTCAAGGCATTTTCCAAGAACTGCTGCATCTAATATCGACATGTTTGTGCTTCTCAGGCCATGAGGAGTTGTTGGGTGAGCAGCATCCCCAACCAAGACCACATTGTCCCAAAAGATCTGTCTTAGAGGGTCACAATCATACATGACATTTAAGAAAGGATTCTTGGTCTCCTTCATGACTCTTACAAGCTCTGGAACCCAAACTATCTCTGCTTCTTGGATCATCTCATTGATCATGTCTTCACTTACTTTCATAGTAATTGAATTCCGCTGCGCATATAGTAGCAAAAGATAAAGAGACCTTGTTAGTGTTGATTGCTAGTTAAGAAACATAATTGAAAATGGGTAGTGTTGATTGCTAGTTAAGAAACATAATTGAAAATTGGAGCAAGGCAAGCAAGCACGTTTAGATGAGGCTGAGATTGATTGACATAAAAAATCCAATTGAGCCTTTTGTTTGGAAGTTCATAAAGCCCCATATGAGTTCCAGAGCTAAGATCGGAGTACAAGCATTTCCCAAGCTCAGGATATGCTTTCCGGATGCCTCGAATGGTTTCTGAATCCTCCATTCCTGTAAAGTCAAGCACCCCTCTCCATGCACAGTAACCCGAATACCTGCAAAGAGTATTAAGAAATTCAGTTTGAAAAAGCTACCAAAAATAAACTAGCATAACTCGTTCCTTAGACTTATCCATATTATGGATCAAATTCAATGACCTCAATTTAATGTCTGGGAGAAAACACTGGCGGATTAAGGAGAGGCACCCATCTGCTGCAACGAGCAAGTTTCCATCAATCTCAATGACTTCATCAGTTTTAAGTACTTTAGCCTTAACTTTGACAGAGGCTTTGTTCTCAGAAAAGCAGAAAGAGATAAACTGGTATCCCCAGAAAAAAATGTCTGGTGGCAATGCATTGTAAAGAAGGCCATGGAGATCAGCCCAATGTGCTGCTCTAAAGTTGAATTCTTCATCTCTTGTCAATGTCCAACTCACGTTTGTAGCACTGTCTGTTGCTTGGTTCTGTTAAGAACACACATTTCCACAAATATAGATATCAACTCTTGAATAGGTTTCGTCTGTCTGAGAATTAACTAGTGCTAATTTGTTTTTTAGCAAAATATGTCATAATTTTGATCTTGAATGTAAGTTAATTTTGTTTTGTACAATCAGTAAACATATGAAGCAATATGGAAACAAAATTTTCAACTGGGTATGTGAAGATTACAAGCTGATAAACATTTCATCACTTGCAAACATAATTAATGTTTAAGTTGTATGGCTAATGTGTTATTGATTTGCTATATCTGGAAAGAAGAAAGGAGTGTAAGATTTGACATTAACCTGATCAATTGTGAGGGGCAATGTGGCTTGCTGGAGGAGGTGGGGATTGCCAAGCCAGGAAGCAACGAGGTGTTGAGCCAAAGGGTCGAGTCCAAGGCCTGCCCCGGCCGGGCTACCAGTTGGGGGTGAGCTAGTTTTCTCAAGCACCATAACTTGCCATCCTACTGAAGTGAGCGCATGGGCGCATGACACCCCAGCTATGCTCCCTCCTAATATTATTGCCTTTGCCTTATTCTTCTTCTCAATCATCCCTATCCCTCTCTCTAGCAGATGAAATTCAGGCAAAAGAAGTTCATGGCTTAAATGATGGCAATGGGATCTTTTGTTTTTTGGTAAGAAGGAGAAGAATCTGTGGTCTCCACTTATGGTCATGGACAAAGTAGTGAGATCAATGGCCCTCAATTTCATAAAGCTCCTGACATGTGTCTTTTTCTGTTGGGGCTCTAGCTTGAATTATTAGTATTTCTCTGAAGTGAACATGTGTGCGAGTTTTCAGGTTCATGTTGAAATGAGCTGTCTATGTAATCTTCGGGATGTGATTTCATTTTGTTGCTCAATAAGAAATTGATAAACAATTATGCCAAATATCTTCAATATATATTATATGTAAAGATCTTCAAATTTATGGAAAAGAAAAAGTAGCAGAAAAAGGATTGACAAGAAATACTTAACTCTCTTATAAAGTAATATACAAGAGATGCACCTACAGAAATCAAGTTTTCTATATGTTCAATCATCAGACTTCAGAGAAATGCAAGTCTTTACAATCACATATTTTGGTGAGAGACTATGAATCACCAGAAGAAATCAAATTATACCTAACTATTGTTGTAGTATGATTATTAACAGGAATGTAACATAGGATCAATCAATGAAGGAACACTAGTGAAGAAAGGCATGTTCTTCTGTTGAAGATCTTTGCAATCCTCTGGAGATGCCTTCTTCGGATCAAATGATTCACGATTAGGAAGATCTAAACCTTGTTTAATTCTACCTAACATCCGAGAATGCAAAACTTGTTTAGAAGTGACAGGTAACCGGATAGTCTGATACTCTTCCAGAGCCGAGGGTAAATCTTCAATTCCCCACTTCTCAAGGCATTTCCCAAGAACTGCTGCATCTAATATCGACATGTTTGTGCTTCTCAGGCCATGAGGAGTTGTTGGGTGAGCAGCATCCCCAATCAGCACTACATTGTCCCAAAAGAGCTGTCTTAGAGGGTCACAATCATATATGGCATTTAAGAAAGGATTCTTAGTCTCCTTCATCACTCTTACAAGCTCCGGAACCCAAACTTTCTCTGCTTCTTGGATCATCTCATTGATCATGTCTTCACTTACTTTCATAGTAACTGAATTCCGCTGCACATATGGTAGTACCGAAAGATACATAGACACTGTTAGTTTCAATTGCTGCAGAATATCAAGAAAATTTGAAGGCTTCTTTTTCAATGTGTCATATCAATGTAACATATAGCTATGAGAGTAAAGCAAGCAAGCACCTTTATATGAGGCTCAGGTTGATTAATATAAAAAATCCAATTCAGCCTTTGGTTTCGAAGCTCGTAAAATACAGAATGAGCTCCATAGCTAAGATCAAAGTACAGGCATTTCCCAAGGTCAGGATATGCTTTCCGGATGCCTTGAATGGTTTCTGAATCCTCTTTTCCTGAAAATTCAAGAACCCCTCTCCATGCACAATAACCCGAATACCTGCAAACAGCAATATGGGATACTAAGATGTAAGAAATTCAGTCTAGCATTAGCATAACTCTTTGCTTAGAGTTATCAGGCATCCCACTATGCGGCCAGCCAGCAAACCAGGACCAAATCCTAAGTCACATTTACATGTATATACCTCAGTTTGATGTCTGGAAGAAAACTCTGGCGGATCAAAGAGAGACAACCATCTGCCGCAACGAGTAAATTTCCATCTATCTCAATGATCTCATCATATTGAAGTACTTTAGCCTTAACTTTGACAGAGGCTTTGTCCTCAGAAATGCTGAAAGAAATAAATTGGTGACCCCAAAAGAATATGTTTTCTGGCAATGCATTGTAAAGCAGGCCATGGAGATCAGCCCAATGTGCTGCTCTAAAATTGAATTCCTCATCTCTTGTCAGTGTCCAACTCACCTTTGTAGCACTATCTGTAGCTTGGCTCTGTTAAGAACACAAATTTCCACAAACATAATTTAGAGTATCATTTTTGTCTGAATGAAGATTAACTAGGAGTACTTTTTTGGGGATCAAAGTATGTCTAAATTCTGATATTGAATATATTCAGTGAACATATGAACCAATATGGTAACAAAATTTTCAACTGGCTATGTAAAAATTACTGATAAACATTGCAACACTTGCAAAAGACAATGTCAAATGGCTTGAATTTTAATGAATCATTACGATATTTGAGAGAGAAAAAGAGTTGACAAAAATAAACCTGATCAATGGTGAGGGGCAAGGTAGCCTGGTGGAGGAGGTGGGGATTGCCAAGCCAGGAAGAAATGAGGCGTTGAGACAAAGGGTCGAGGCCAAGGCCTGCGCCGGTTGGGCTCCCAGTTGGCGGAGCGCAAGTTTTCTCAAGCACCACAACTTCCCAACCTGCTGAAGTAAGGGCATGGGCGCAGGACACCCCAGCTATGCTCCCACCTACTATGATTGCTTTTGCCTTACTCTTCTTCTCAATCATCTTTTATCTCTCCCTTGATAGAGTAAAGGAATTTCTGGTAAAGGGAGTTTGGAAGAAAAGGGTGTTCGGTGGCTTAGATGATGACAAATGGGATATTTGGTCTTTTGGTAGAAAACCAGAAATGAAAAACAATCTCTTATTGATTCGTCCCAAGGGAACACCCAAGTGATTAAGGTTTGGGGTTTCTTGTGAGAGATCCCAGGTTCGAATCCTGGGATGGGCGGGGTGGGATTATGGGAAAGAAGAAGGCTACCTCCTATTGTGTAACTCATTTCAATATCATGTTCATGAGTAGCAAAAAAAAAAAATCATACTATTGATTCTATATATATACTAGTTTTTTTGGCCCGCACTTCGTTATGGGGTCGAAAATTTTATGAAGGAATCTTTGTTAATCGAACATCTGGATAAAAAGTAATATGAAATTAAATTAAATAGATTGTCAATCGAAATTACAAAATTTCAAAAGTATTTTTTAGAATTGAAACATGAAAATTAGCTTTTGAGTCATTCATAAAAGTTGTAGATCATAAAATTACCTTTTAATAGACACCTGAATTACCTTAATTGGACAAATAGAAAAAAAAAATTAAAAGAAAAATGAAGTGTTAAATCAAATAAGATAGAATTTGTAAATGACTAAGTATAAAATAGAAAAGTATGAGAGTCATTTGATAACTAATTCAAATAAGAAAATATTTCTTAATGGATATCTTGAAATATAAAAATTCCCTTTTGAACCCTTCATGAAACTCGTAGATCAAATTAACTTTCAGGTTCTTCATGAAAGTCGTAGATCATACAGTAATCTTTTAACCGGCACTTGAATAACTTTAGTCGGACATGTGGATGGAAAATTATATGGTATTAAATAGACCAACAATCGAAACGACCAAATTTAGGAAGCATTTTTTTTTAAATTAAAACATAAAAATTTGCTTTTGAGTCCTTCATGAAAGTTGTAGATCATGAAATTACCTTTTAATAGACACATGAATCAACTAATTAATCGGACAAATAGAACAAAGAATAAAAAAATAAATCTTAAACGTTAGATTAAGATAGAATTTGTAAAGGACTAAGTAGTATAAAGTAGAAAAATATGAGGGTCATTTAATAAATAATTCAAATAAGAAAATTTTTGTTAATGAAGATCTTGAAGCATAAAAATTCCTTTTTAAATCCTTCATGAAACTCATAGATCAAATTTAGCTTTTGGGTCCTTCATGAAAGTCGTAAATCATGCAATAACCTTTTAACTGACACTTTAATAACTTCAATCAGACATGTGGACAAAAACTTATACGATATTAAATTGACCGGCAATCAAAACAAAAAAATTTCGGAAGCATTTTTTAGAATCAAAACATTAAAATTGGCTTTTGAGTTCTTCATGAAAATTGTAGATCATGAAATTACCTTTTAATAGACACTTGAATCACCTTAATCTGACAAATAGAAAAAAAAATACAAAAATAAAAGCCAATGCGTTAAATCGTCCAACCTATAATGGTAAAGGACTAAATAACATAAAGCATAAAAGTATGAGAATCATTAGATAAATAATCTAACAAAAAATATTAGTTTATGGAGAATGAGACCCACAAATAGTAACTTTTTTTCACAAAATTCCCAAAATACCCTCAATCATCAATCCAAATAACGAAAAAACCGAACATGAAAGTACCAAAATACCCCTCCTCATTTGTTCTTCAAGTCATGAGAAGTTAATGTTGGATTGATTTTTAGGTAATTTCACTTTCTATTATTATTGTTTCTTATAATATGGCGGTTAAAAAATAGTCGGTGTCACTTGGCATTTTCTTTCTTTTTTCCAATGGATAAAATATCGGACCGGAGGTCATACCGGTGAGGCCACCGGTTCAACCAGTTGAATCGGTGGTTAAACCGTTTAAAAGATCTTTTTGAAAAAATATATTTTTAGTATAAAATAAATATAATATATAATGAAATAATCATTAAATAACACTTTGGTGGAGTTGTTAAGTCTTTTGTCTTCATTCGAAGTGTGCTGGGTTTGATTCTTACCATTTGCAATTGTTTTTTTAAAATGTTTCAAAATGAAAAAAATTGACCAATTCCAAAATCGGTTAAAAAACCGGCAAACTGACCGGTTTAACCGCGGTTGAACCGAGTCAACACCGGTACGTTGACTAGGTGATTTTATATATATACCGGTACCGGACTGGGCACCGGTTCCCGGTTCAACTAGTTGAACCGACTGATCCGGCACGGTATTTTATTTACTGCTTTTTTCTCAAATATTAAAAAAAAATTGATGGAGGGTTCATTTTTATTGAAACAAAAATAGTTAGTAATACATAAATTGAAAAATTAATTAAAAGTACTAAAAAATGTCGTATATCTTCTGCTTTTCCTCTTGTATGACTACTAGTTTTAGTTTCCTAAAAAAAAAACAAACAAATCTAAAAAAATTACACCAAATCTCAAATACTATAATCTTTGTGAAATCATCATTTGTAACTACTGAGACTCTAATTGGTGAATAATAACTTATAAGTTTTGTCTCCTTAGTAATTTAGATATGCCTATTTGGTCTGTTATATCTCCCTTATACTGTTCTAGTGGTGTTTCATGCCTTTTCTATTACAGTTTTATCTGCTTAGATTTTTATGTTGAAAATCTGAAGGATCTGGCAGTTAGGATCTCCATCTGTTAGCTTCTTTTTGAATTTCGAAATCATATTTATACTGATTTTAATATTTCTGTGTTGTTGTTGCACTTTATTTACTATCTATTTGGTTTCTTGGAGGTTTAATCTGTGTTCTCTTCTTCTCCATTCCTTTTTTATTGTGTTTCTCTCCCATACAAGATGGCTAGTGCTTCACTTTCACAAATGTGTTCGAATCTATCTCTCCAAGAGAAAGAAAAAGATAAGGTGATTATTGAGAATGCTTGGATCGAAGATCTGGATGAGGCTGAGGTGTGGTACTATCTCATTGGTAAGGTTCTTTTGAAGAAGTCGGTTCAAGCTTAAGGATTGAAGTCGGTTTTTCAGCAAGTCTGGAAACTGAATTCAGAGTTGGTGGTGCGTGAAATTGGAGAGAGGTTATTCGTTTTCCCATTTGCAGATGCCATCGACAAAGATAAGATCTTTGTTTCTCAACCATGGCTTTATCATAAAGCGCTGATAGTTTAAGGGAATATGATGGTCTTCAACAACCGGAGTCTCTAGTATTTGATTCATATCCATTTTGGGTCAAAGTTTCTAGAGTTCCTTTCAAGATGATGACAAAGAAGGTAGGGGCTGCAATTGGTGAATCTATAGGTAGTGTCCTCGATATTGACCAAATCTCAGGTCATTTTCTGAGAATCCAGATTGATATGGATCTGAGAAACCATTTAAAAATGGAACTACACTCTCCACTCCAATGGGTGATGTTGAGATAGATTTTGATTATGAGAAGCGTTCTGATTATTGTTGGGTCTGTGGGAAGGTGGATCATTAAGAAGGTGATTGTGCTGAAGCCATTGCCATGATTAAGGAACAAGGTTTTTTGATTCGAAAGTTCAAGCCAGAGAATTCAAGTCCTCGAAGCGTGGCTAAGTTTGTTGCTTTAAATCATGGACCGACGGGCTCGAGATTTGCTAGAGCAGGAAGGGGTTCTCACGGATTGCTGATTTCATCATTTTTGGAGTCTAGTAGACAAGGAGCTTTTCGCCAACCATGTTGATAGCTTACTGTTACAGCGGAGACCGGCGACGCGTGCACTGTTGCCTCCGGGAAGTCAGCGGGAGATTGTTTCCAAAGATGTTGCTAGAGTTGTTGAGAAGAAATTGGGAGAGGAGGTGGTTTCGAAACGTGCGAGAAACTTCCTATAATTTAGGGGATGGTTGCCGAGATGGGGGGAAAGCAGAATTGGAAAAGAAGGAAAACGTGTGTGTTTGTGATTTAAAGGAGAAATATTTAATTGAAGGGGGAGGTAACAAATTGGAAGAGTTTTGGGCTAAGTTTAAAGGCTCTAGTGGGGCGAACTCAATTGAGCAGCTTTATAATAAATATTCCTGGGATTGGGCTGCCTTTGGTGGACTACGGGTCCAACTATAATCCTAGGTTTGGGCTTCATAAGGGGAAAAAGATAAAGCCTGGTCTTGATGATAATGACGTCATATCTTTATTCCGGCCCAGTAGAGGAATATTACAATATGATGAATGAGGTTGTGCATGGGTCGCCATTTGTGTTTGGAACTAGGGAAGTAGATTTCTCTCGAGAATGCCCTAAGTTTAAGAAAGTGGCTCGAGTGTCTGCTAGGTACTCATTTGAAGCTATGGCTCATTAAACAGACCAGAAGGAGGGACAGAAACGTTCAAGAGAAGGCTTTGGAGCCGTTGAAGCAAGGCAATTTGGGGAAGATTATCTTAGCCTCGGAGTTGATCAAGCCAAGGCTATGGATAGTGCATCGAAGGGAATTAGTGTTACTGTGTAGGTTCGTCACAAGAATGATCAAGTTTCGGCAGGGATGGCCAAGGAGAGTCCTCCCTGCTAAGGGCCATGAGCTGCCTAGTTTGGAACTGTCGTGGGCTTGGTGTTCGGCGGTCATCTCAGATTTTACGCAATTTAATTTCTTGTAATAAACCTCAGTTGGTATTTCTTTCTTAAAAAAAAATCTAGTAATGAGATGGAGTAGGTGTGTTGTTTTTTGGGTTACGAGTCTTGTTTTGCTGTTAGTAGTGTTGGTAGAGCAGGCGGTTTAACTTTGCTCTGGAATCACTGTACTTCTGTTTCAATTATTTCTTATTCTTTATCTCATATCGATGCTCACATTGGGACCTTACCTCGGGATCAATGGAGGTTCACTAGCTTTTATGGGCGACCTGAAACATGTCGGAGGCATGAGTCGTGGAGGCTATTGCATCTTCTTGGTGAGCAATTTGATTGTCGTGGCTTTGCTCAGGAGACTTTAGTGAAATTTTCAAACGAAGATAAGTAGAGGGAGGGGGGGGGGTATTTGGCCTCAACGGCAAATGGATGCATTTAGAGAGGTACTTGATATATTAGAGTTTGAGGAATCACCAATTAAAGGTCCGAGACTGACCTGGTCTAGGAGAGTAGGGGAAGATATGCATTTTGCTAAATTAGATCATTGTTTTGTTACTGATTGATGGCTTGATATTTTTAATTTCTCCGTTATTGATCATTTATGTACTATGGTGTCTGATCACCTACCTCTTTTGATCCATTGTTTGTATAGGCCTGTGATTAGTGTTTCTAGTACTAAAAGGTTTAGATTTGAGAATATGTGGGTTTTGCATGTTGATATTGATTCAATAGTTACTACTGCTTGGAATAAGAATGTTAATCAGGATATTAAAACCTGTATAACAAGTTGTGCGGATGAGTTGCAACAGTGGGATTAGCAGGTATTTGGTAATGTTAAGTTTCGTATTCGGAATAAGATGAAGGAGTTGGAAAGGTTGTACAAGGAAGTGCAACATGGGGCTGATCCAATGACTTTGCATGATTGTTTAGATAATTTGAATGAGTTATACGATATGGAAGAGGTGATGTGGAGGCAGCAGGCAAAACTCAGTTGGCTTCGCGAAGGTGATAGAAACTCGAGAACTTTTCATAATGCAGCTACTGTTAGACGTAGGAAGAGTTCAATTGTGTCGATTCATGATGAGAATGGTATAAGTGTTGAGAGACATACGGAAATTGAGAGAGTAATTTGTGATTATTTCAGAGGAATTTTTACATCTTCCAATCCTTCACTTATAGACATAAATGTGGTGTAGAATTTGGTAGATATAAGAGTGACACCGGCAATGAATTTAATGTTGAATCAAGAAGTTGTGGAAGAGGATGTTCGGGAGGCAGTGTTTTAGATGGCTTCGAATAAATCTCCGGGTCCTGATGGAATGACTCCATTCTTCTTTCAGAAATTTTGGCATATAGTGAGGGAAAAAGTTTGTTATTCAATTTTTCTTTTGCTTAATCACGGGGTACCTTTACCATATATTAATCACACTAATATTGTTCTTTGTACCAAAATGTGAAAATCCATCCTCTGCTAAGGATTTGAGGCCTATTAGTTTGTGTAATGTTACTTTCAAGATTATTTCTAAAGTTTTAGCAAATCGCTTGAAAATTGTATTACCTCAAATCATTGGCCCTAATCAGAGTGCTTTTGTTCCGCGGAGACAAATTTTTGATAGTTCTATGATTGCGTTTGAAACCATCATTATATGACGAATAAAAGATCAAGAGGGAAGAGGCACATGATAATGAAATTGGATTTGAGTAAAGCTTACGACCGTGTGGAATGGTCTTTTCTTGAAAAAATGGTGCAAAGATTGGGCTTCTTTAATAGATGGATTTCACTTATGATGATTTGTGTCCGCACAGTGACATACTCAGTACATATGAATGGGGCTCAATCAAGTACATTTGTTTATAGTAGGTGTATTCGTCAGGAAGATCCATTGTCTCTTTACCTGTTTCTATTATGTATGGAGGGATTTTCATGATTTCTACATTATACTTAGAGGACGAATGCGATACAGGGTGTATCAATTGCCAGGTCTGCGCCGAAAGTATCTTATTTGTTGTTTGCTGATGACAGCCTCTTGTTTCTTCGAGCTAATTTGGATGAGTGTGAGCCCATTTTGGATATCCTTATTAAGTTTGAAGTGGCTTCGGGGCAGAAAATAAGTGTTGACAAATCGGCTGTGCTATTTAGTTGCAACAGCCCTATTTGTCTTCGTGAGTCGATTATGCCCAGTTTAGGTGTGCAAAAGATATTGGTCCGAGACAAATATTTAGGGATGCCGATTATGATTGGAAGAAATAAAAAGATTCAGCTGCAAATGCTGAAGGATAGGCTTTGGAAGCGTATACAGGGATGACGATGGAGACTTTTTTCAATTGCTCGTAAGGAAGTTATGATCCAGGCTGTGGTAAAGGTAATACCAACCTATCTAATGAGTTGTTTTAAGTTCCCTAAGACATTTGTACAGGAGCTTAATTCAATTATAGCTAAGTTTCGGAGGGGTAGTATTGACAGTAAAAGGCAGATACACTGGAAAACTTGGAACAGTTTGTTTATTTCTAAATTAGATGGGGGCTTGGGTTTTCGAGACTTTAAGGATTTTAATTTAGCCCTCTTAGCTAAGCAATGTTGGAGATTAATTAGGGATGAAAATTCACTTTGTTTTCGTATTTTGAAAGTGAAATCTTTCCGAGGTTCATCATTTATGCAAGCTACCTTGGGATCGAATCCATCCTTTGTTTGGCGTAGTTTATTGGCCAGAAGGGAAGTGATTCGATCAGGTTGTCATTAGAAAATAGGAGATGGCAGAAGTGTAGATATTTGTCAACCTAGACCTGTGACTATTTGTCTAAATAACCTAGTTTATGTTCTTTTTAATGAGCATGGGCAGTGGGAAATTGATCTTGTCAGGGAACTCTTTGTAGATGATGATGTTGATCGTATCTTAAGTGCCTCTTTACACCATTCATCAGGCTCCAATGTTTTGATTTAGAGGTATTCGGGTAATTGGTAATATACGGTCCGTGGTGGGTATTATGTTGCTCGGGCTTTGCTAGGGAGACTAAGTTTTAATGTGGTAGCAAGGGAAGATAAATGGAGATTAATTTTGGGAGCCAAAATATTTCCTAAAGTTAAATATTTTATGTGGAGATTGTTGTCAGGCATTTTGCCATCGAAAGAGCTGTTTGCAGTAGAAGGGGATCAATATACCAATTGTTTGTGATGTGTGTGGTGGTGTGGAATCTTCCTTTCTCCACACTTTCTTTGAATGCCCATTTAGTCGACGAGTTTGGTCATTTTCTTGTCTGTGGGTTCAGGTTTATTTACTAGATTGGAGTACTGCAAGTGATGTTTGGGATGCTTGTTTGAAGAAGGCAAAGCAGATGGATTCTATTGAAATATTCTGTTTTGTGTTTTCGCTGATTTGGGCAAATAAAAACAAAGCTCTCCATGGTCATGTTTTTGGTATGCCAGCGTTGTTTTCAACATTAGCTGTTTGGCTTGTTATTGAAGTGGAGCAAACGGATAAAAGAAGCAAGATTATGGCTGATCGGAGGGGGTCAGTTCCACTGTGGCAACCACTAGTATCGGGTTCCTTTAAAAGCAATACCGATGCCTCCTTTGTAGCATCATGTAAGGAGAATGGATTAGGAGTAGTTATTCGGAATTGTAAAGGTCAAGTTGTCGTGTGTTCTTCAGCAAGAATTAATCAGGTTCCAGATGTTCTTTTAGCTGAGGTGTATGCTATACGATTTGGTCTGTTTCTTGCTTATTGGTGGATTGTTATTTGGAGAGTGATTCAGTTTTAGCCATTAGAGAGGTTGTTAAATTAGAACCCTCACTATGTGAGGGGGTATTTTAGTTGATCAAATTAAGGAATTAGTTCTTTATTTTCAGTTTGTAAATTTAATTTTGTTCATAGTTTAGCTAATAGGTTTGCAAATGAGCTGGCTCGTATTGATTGTGAGCTTGGCCACAATCGTGTTTGGAGTGCAGATTCTCTATCCGTTTGTAATCCTGATTCATAGTATCAATGAAATGGAATTTTTCACAAAAAAAAAATCTAAATTAAGGCTTAAGTTTGTGATTGAGGTTAAGCTTTGAAAAAACTTGTTTGGGAAGAAGTGCTTTTGAAAAGTGCTTTTTAAAATTGAGATAGAAAAATGTGGTAGAGAGATAAAATGTCTAAAAGGGGTACTAATTAAAATAGAAATAGAAAAAATATTTAAGTGATTTTAGTCATTTAATTTCCAAAAGCACTTTTGAAACACAAAAGCATCTAAAGATTAGCTTTTCAGGTTGATTTTTCGCTTTTGCGATGGAACCTTTAGAACGCTTTAATGGGGCTGGGGTTTAGGGATATTAAGTTGTCCATTACCCTCTCTTACTCTTCCACGATAACCACAGCCTATCCGCCCTCATCTCCCAGTTTCTCAGAACCAGCAGCTGATCTCGTCATTAAGCTCCTCTAGTTTTTGACGGAAACGTAATCACCGGTTTTAATTTATCTCCCGCTGTAAGAGTTGTTTTCGGCATACGAGTGGCTTGCCACTTGTGTTTTCCTTATTCCGGGAACAACCGTTGAATTTCCGAGCAGGATGATTTTTAACACCTCTACGATAGCTTTTGAAACAGTTCATTAATTGAAAAAAAAAAGAGGTGGGGAAGAGGCGTTGAAATTGGACTCAAGTAAGGTGTATGATCGAGTAGAATGACTTTTCTTAGAATGAATAATGTAGAGGATGGGTTTCCCGAGTTAGTAGGTTTCTATGATTATGACTTGTGTTCGTACAATATTATCATATTTGTTGTTAGCTAATGAGTTTCAAACAGATACAATTATCCTTATGAGAGGAATTATGAGAAGATTGGGTGTGTAAGGATATTGGCGAGACATAAGTATTTAGGCATAACCGTTATAATTGACTGATGTAGAAAGCAGAATTTCCAAACGATTAAGGATATGTTATGAAAAAGAGTTTAGAGTTAGCAAGGAATATTGCTTTCAGTTGCAGGTAAGACGATGATGAATTCGGTAGTCGCTAATGCTATACCAACTTATTTGATTAGTTGTTCCAAGTTCCGAATTACTTTCCTTCATGATTAAATATTATCATTGCAAGATTTTGGTTGCATATGAATGGGGAGAAGGAATATTTATTGGCAATCTTAGGAGGCTCATTGTGTTTCCAAATTAGATGGTGGCTTGGGTTTCAGGGATTTGGAGGTATTTAATTTTTATCTTTAAATGAAACAGTAATAGTCTTATTAATGAAGAAAAGTCACTCTTTTTTCAACTGTTAGAAGCTAAGTATTTTTGTAATTGTTCATTTTGTTAGGAATTCAAATACTGCAGATAAACTCTTATTTAAACCATTTTACCTTAATTTCTCTTTTATTTGAAATTGAAAACCTATTGTAACTTTATCTCTTAATGTAACCTGTACAGCCCATACTATGAAAATATTTAAATGTGTAACATACACTGAGAAATTTTTTTATTCTCTTTTAATTTATTTTATGGTATCAGAGCAAAGATAAGGTAGCAACTATAAAACCTCTAGTAACACTTCTCTTAACTCTTAGTTCCGAATTGTTATCTAACCGTCATGACTAGTAAATACTCAGTGGCCTGACTGTGGGTCTACCAAAATAGTATGCTTTTCTATCTTAATTTAAACATTATAATTATTTTTGTCAGTACGGTTTGAGATGTTAACTATTCCACTTTGATCATACCGGTGTTATGGAATCTCGAGAATGCTTTGATAAGGTTGTTATTAAGAAATATTAATATGTTCATTACCCTCTCTTACTCTTCCACGATAACCATTGCCTATCTACCCTTATCTTTCACTTTCTTAGAACTGGCAGCTGATTTCGTCATTAAGTCCCTCCTCCAATTTTGGATGGAAACGAAATTACCGGTTTTATTTGATCTCCCGCTGTACGAGCTATTTCGGTATAGGAGTGTTTAGCAATTTTCTTTTTTCAAGTTTCAGGAGTACCCGTTCAATTTTCGTGAGAACCCTGTTACTTGCCTTATATTTTGTTTGATTGATATGGTGGCCGATGTTTTCCCATTATTGTCTCTCAGATAGGTTGGCCACTAACTGGAAATGATGCATCTGAAATTTCTAAAATCCTAGCAAATTAATGTCCTAAATTAAGGGAGTTACCCTGTAAATCTCATCTAATGAAACTTGGGGCTAAACCTAGTACTAAATTTGTGCCTAAATTTTAGGAGGAAAATTTGACTTGTCAAAATCCTATTGGTCGGGACCATAGATGACGTGGTGGACCCAGTCCATCTAATAATTTCTCGTGTGGAGGATATTGACGAGAGATAAGTATTTAGGCATACCAATTATTATTGGTCGATATAGAAAGCAGAAGTTATAAATGATTAAGGACATGTTGTGGAAAAGAGTTTAGAGTTAGCAAGGAAAAATTGTTTTCATTTACAGGTAAAGCGGTAATGATTTAGGCATTGGCTCAAATTATAGCAACCTATTTGATGAGTTGTTTTAAGTTCCCAATAAATTTCCATTATTATTATAATATGATCATTTTGAGATTTTGGAGGGGATCTGAATCGGGGAGAAGAAAAATTTATTAGCGTTTAATCTTTCAGGCTTATTGTGTTTTGAAATTGGATGGTGGCTTAGGTTTCAGGGATTTTGAGGCATTTAATCTTTCACTTTAAGTGAAACTATGTTGAAGGTTTATTCATAAAGAAAAGTCGGTCTTTTATCGCTTGTTGCGAGTTAAGTATTTTAGTAATAAGTCATTCTATTAGAAATTTAAAGTGTTACAGATAAAATCTATCTTAGTCACTCTACCCTGATTTCTCTTATATTTGAAATTTCAAAACTTATTGTAACGCTATCTCTTAAAGGTGTAACGCTATCTATACAAACCATATTTTGTAACTATTTAAGGGTGTAATATACACTGAGAAAACTGTTCAGTCTCCATTAATTTCTTTCATGGTATCAGAGCAAAGATAAGGCAACAACTATTAATCTTTAGTACACTTCACTTATACTTTCAGTTCCGAACTATTATCGAACCACCATGACCAGCAATTACTCAGTGATGTGGCAGTAAGTATACAATAATATCCTTTCCTATACCGGGCTAAACAATATAATTATCTTTGTCGGTACAGTTGGAGATGATGACCATTCCACATTTGTCATACCGGTATTATGGAAACTTTCGAACGCTTTAATGGGGCTGAGGTTTGGGGATATTAAGTTGTCCATTTCCCTCTCTTACTCTTCCACGATAACCAATGCCTATCCGCCCTCATCCCCCAGTTTCTCGGAATCAGCCGCTGATCTTGATATTAAGCTCCTTATGCAGTTTTTGGCGGAAACGTAATCACCTGCTTTAATTTCTTTCCACTGTAAAAGTTATTTTCGTCACACGAATGACTTGTCATTTTTTTTACCTTATTCTAGGAACTCCCATTAAATTTTCGAGAAATATGATTTTTCATACCTCTACGGTAGCTTATGAAACAGTTTATTAATTGAAAAAAAAAGGTGGTGAAGAGGCATTGAAATTGGACTTAAAGTAAGATGTATGATCGAGTAGAATAACATTTCTTAGAAGGAATAATGTAGAGGATGAGTTTCCCGAGATGGTGGGTTTCTATGATTATGACTTGTGTTTATACAATATTTTCATATTTGTTGTTAGTTAATGAGTTTCAGACAGATACAATTATCCATATAAGAGGAATTTTCCAAGTTGATTCACTTTCTCCGTATTTAGTTTTTCTTTATATAGAGGGCTTTTCTTGTTTATTATTTAATGTAGAAAGGAGATAGGAGATACAAGGAGTGGCTATTGCCAGCACTACAGAAAAACAATGAAATACCAACGTTTTTTTTTTTTTACATATACCGGCTTTTAACGGCGTCCCAAACGGCGCCAGCAAAAGCGCTGTTATAATATCCACCCTTATTTTGCGGCATCACAGATCAGACCTCCACTATCCACATAACGGCATTTACAGTCCGTTATATAGAGGCGTCTAATAAAATTTTTTCCGAAATCACTAAATTTTTTTAAAAATAATATATAGCGGCGTCTAGATGTCATTATTTCACGGCGTATATACGCTGCTATCTATAGATGTATTCGAAAAATAATACTTTTTAAATTGCATATTGCGGCGTTTCGACGCCACTATTTGGGGGGTGTAGAGACGCCGCTAACTATAAACGTTTACGAAAAATAATACTCTTTTAAATTGCATATTGCGGCGTCTAAATGTCGCTATTTGCAATTTAATACTATATTTATTTTTGAAAGCAGTTAAATATAGCAACGTCTAGACGCCGCTATCTATATATTTAACACTATATATGTAGTTAAATATAGCGGCGTTTTATTCTCTAAAGGCCGCTAAATAAGGGCGTTTGCTTGTATAGACGCTGCTAAATAGGGGCGTTTTGTTCTGTAGACGCCGCTAAATAAAGGCGTTCTGTTCTATAGATGTCGCTAAATAAGGGCGTTTGGTTCTATAGACGCCGCTAAATAAGGTCGTTTAGGGTTCATATATGCCCTAAATCAGGGCTTTTATTTATAGGAAAATTTAGGGTGAGTGGGAGTTATTTCTATACAATAATTGCACAAAATATAAAATATCAGAAACTATAATTGAAACGAAATTTTTAAGAATTACACTTATGGCCCGTTTGGTTCGTGGGTTTCTAATATGCCCATGGTTATTTAGATTGTTGGGTATGTACATGGTTAAGTGCAATGATCCGTATCCCATTGTTATTTATGATGACCACGTTTTGTTCGCGAAACAAATACCCGAGTATTTCACTTAAATTAGAGATACCCATGTATTAAATACCCATGTTTGTTATAGTTAAATAAGGGCTTCTGATGGGTATTGTTGGCAAAGTACTTGACTTACCCCTCATTGATAAGCATAGGCATGCATCGTTATTATGTAACTCAAAACATTGCAATGTCTTTTTGCCTACTATTTACAAAGGTCCATAACATATTTTACTTACATATTTGAACTAATATTATATAAGATTAATCAAATTAGTTTACCAACAATTATTCCTACAATTAGAGCAAACGGGATATGAAACCAACGAAATGTAAATTTCGGTTTTTTTTATTCTGCATTTGCACTATCTCCTCCCCACCATTGTCATTCATTTCCCAATACGCCAAAAATGATTCTTCAGCTTCCTGTCTAGTAGCAAATGACTTGTGAACTGCACCACGAAACCCATGCACTTGCGAATGTGCTTCCGGCCATTTGTCATATATACTGGGCCTATGGCCAACATAAACCACATATGTTTTGGCCATTGGTTGAAAAATTCCTACCAGAAATACATTTTATCTAACATAAGAAACCCAAATATCATTCATACCAAACATCAAGTTCATAATAATGTAACTGAACCCTACATTTCAAAGTTCCACAAACCAACTCATATAACGCATAACATAAATCCACATTATGTTCAACAAAGCATAACTTAATAAAATTAACACATTATAAATGTTCAACATACCCATTTCCTAATTCCTAAAGCCATGACCTATAACTAATCCACTTCCTCAATTTGGCCCTCTTCATCATCTTCATCACCACCATTTCCCTCACCGGCAGTAGCTCCACCATCAAAACCCCTATTGGCTCCCACAGTTGCTGCGTCATAGGGTAGTGAGGTAATGGTTGATTCATCAATTGCCTGACATCCTTTGAAAATGGATCACGAACGTGAGCCTAAACATAATTTTCAAACAAATATTAAATGTTAGGCTAACTTTATTATTTACACACATGCACTTAGTAATCTGCCAAAAGTTTGAACAATATAGCAACAACAATCACAGTACCTCCAACCAAGCATCCCACATCTGATCAGATCCAACAAGTTGATGTGTTACCTCACTGTAGTCGAACCAATCACACAATAACATTTCAATAACACCATACTGCCTTTTCGAAACCCTAGCCTTGCTATGCACATTGTACCCATTAAACTTCCCCACACCAATTTGAGTGTTCATCATGCTAGCCAAACGTTCAAGCCACCCTGGCCCGAAATGGCCATTATTAGTCGGGAGGGTAAGCATGCACTCCAACAAAATACTCTTCTCATCAACAGACCAGATCAGTTTAGGGACACTACCTCTGTTTTGTCCTTCCATTTCTACAACATACATACCAACCTAACACCATAAACTCAACTCAGATATTATCACATAAATCATATATTAATATATATATATATATATATATATTAAAACCATCCAACATAAGCAACCCAATAGTAGTCATAGAAACCATACTTATAGAAAAGTAAACATTTATATAAAGCATCCACATTGTCAAAGATAACAATATTACAGATATATTACACCTTCCATCTTACGATCGATCATAAAACGCAGACTACAAAGTACAAGACCACAAACCCCAAACCCTAGCTAAGATCAAACATCATCCTTAAACATCATCCGCAGCTGGGTCCAGTGTTTCAAAACCTTTCCCCTAAGGGATGGACTATCTGGGAATTGTTGTTCCCACTTAGTCCATAGCTCATCCGAACCCTCTAACATGTTCAATCTGTTAAACCTAAAGCCAAAAGAAATCATTGAGTCCGCAATGTCGAATTCTTTTTTTAAAGCTCCTATTTGACGCTAAAATTCAAGTTTGACATCTTTTTTCTTAGGACACCTAGCCCTGAAATGATCCACAACCCTCGCTGCATCTCGAATCAAGGCTTGAGCATCAGTATAATAAGGGACCTCACACTCAAACCAATGCTCAGTTAGCACATCCACAACATGGTCTATTTCTTTCTTAGACCATACCTCAAGAGGAGGGTTAGTCTGAATCTTTATAAGTTGAGCCATGGATCCAAATCTATCAGCTGTGCACGTGAAAGCATGTTCGACCTAATTGTAAAAAATGACATACTTAACTTGAGAAACACCAAATCATTTACCAACCCAACTCAAAATCGGCTGTAGAAATTACATTCAAAAGCTACTGTTATACACACACTAAACACCCAAATACATTTCCGATATATACAATAAACACCCAAATACAGAAACCTAAACAATTGGAAACTTAACCCAAAAAAAGAGACCATATATATTACCGAACCATTCCTTTCAAGAGCCAAAAACACCAACAAAATATCAACCTTACACACAACCAACTACAACAAAACTGACCAATGTATATACCGAAATAAACAATAAACACCGAAAAAATTCAAACTGAAGTATACAATAGATCTCGCATCAAGAATGACAGAAATCAAAAAGAAAAATGAAAATGCTCAAAAGCAATATGATAACATGAACATCAATTATATTAAAGAAAACATGATAAAAATGGTACCAATTCATAGATCCGGTGAAAAGCAACAAAACCCAACCGAACGGCGACGGAGATCTAGCGAAACGACGAGGATTTTTGCAAAAACAGCGGCGGCGATTTTCTAAAGAGAGAGAGGCTCGAATAGAAGAGAGATGAAGGAGATGAGAAAATGATTATTTTGGGGGAAAATGGCTTATATATGTGAGGGACAAATTTGTAAATATGAAAATATAACGAGGATAAAATGGTAAAAAAAAGACAAAGCCAATATTAGTGAAATACCCGGGCAATATTTTGGCCCCCTCAAAAGGTGGGTTTAGGGATTGTAGCGCGTATTTGATACCGCGGGTATCAGGGCGCGTGTTGGTATTTCACGAGTATTTGATAACCGAATCAAATAGTATCCAAACACGGGAACTGCGTGGTCATCGCACGTGATATCCGGGTAAATTTCAGGATGCCCATGAACAAACGGGCCCTTAATTACCAAAGGAAGTTCATTACATTACATCCAAATGGTATTCAAAGTAACATATATATAAAAATTGTTCTATACACAATTTCACTAAAATATCTCTATTGTTCCAGTGTTACATCAACCACACATGATTAAAGGAATTTAAGGAATCACAAGAATCATATTGTATCTACTTGTTTACCACAGCGTGATTGTGCATTGGAAATTGAAGTATTGACAAAAAAGTTACCACCATCGTCATCGCCATCGCCATCTTGATCGCCACCGCCACTAGTATTAGCATTTTGAGTGCCCTACTAAAAAATATAAGAGTTATAGCATCTAATTAGAAAATCAGTTTAGGGTCAAAGACTTTTACATACATTAAATTTGATCAATTATGAAAATGGAAATGTGATTACTTGTGGCGAACTCTCCGTCACAACATCTATAGAACCAGAGAATTTTTGTGCAACAAACATCATGAGCTTATCTAGTTTGGAGGAAATTCGAGCATTTTCAGCAGTCAAACGATCAAGTGCTTGAGCTTGCTGCTCTCTCTCCGCTCGTCTCTCTTCTTCAATTCTTGCAATCTCTTGTTGGCTTTGTAATCCCTTCGCTGCACACAAAAGCCAGAAACAACTTTAAAACGACGAAAACAGGCAATGTCTAATCAAAATGAGAAAAATAGTCCAATATTGTAATATCCAGTTTTCATCAAATTAGAAAGCAATGCAATTTAAATTTCGAACCTGCATTTCTTCTCTTAGCTGTTGAACCTCTGATGAAGATCTTCCTTTTGAATAGGCCGTGAACATATGAGCATTGTCTTTAAAGATGTCTTTTGGTGTGACCCCCAATCCAAGACATCTGACTCGGCCAGGTTGTTCTTCCCCTAACACCTCAACCAAAATTCTGCTTTCATCTTCATCTTTTGACAAATTTTGTGTACCCTCCATAGATGTGGTTGTCTGCAAATGTTCTATCCTTTTCTATAATAACAATTACAAATAACCACATGTCAGAGCCACTTGCAAAGAGAAATAATACACATTAAATGACCACAATTGCTTCATTTAGAATTGGAAAACTCACCAAAACATCCCCGACTTTTTCATTTACGGGTGCTCCATTTTTTCTTGTATGTGTCTTCTTGTACACGTTAAGACACCCAACATCTTCTCCTTTTTTACTCTATATAATATATAAAGAAATCCATTAAGAAATTGTATGTCATAGGAGAAAACAATTTGTTCAACTTGTTTAAATTTAAGAACAAAAGTAGCAGCAGCAACCAAGATTAATATTTACATTCTTTAAAAACGCAGCAAGATAAATTACTTACCATCTCATTTCTCAGTCTCGCAAAGCTTTTTGAGCCTGCCGTGTGAAGATTATGTTGACATTTTCGGCTTGCTTTTCCTACTTTCTCCTTTTTCTATTAACAAAAATGCATAATGTTAATATACCGACAAAAATAATGTACCAACAAGAATGCACTTTTTCTACAAATTTAAATAGTAATAAGATTTACCTTTCCTTTTGTTGAGTGCCAATATTCTGCCATGGGGTCAAAAAGGGTTGCGGGTATCTTTGGATCTCGCACATCTTTCGTCGCAGCAAGTGTATCTCTATAGAATTCTTTCTTCAATTTATGCTTATAGTCCTTCCACTTTTTTCCCATATTCATTTCTAGCCATGGGTGTGTCTCACAGTCAAAGCGAAATCTAGTCTGAAAACATAAACAATAATGCAAAAAAATCAGATTAACAAAATAGTTACACTTTGAATTCAAATATGGAACACAAACACAAGTTATAACTCTATTTGGAAAGATGAAAAATAAGTTACATACCTTAACATACTCGACCACTCTATCTTTGACACCAAGAGAAACGGTATTCCATGGCTGTGGACTCATTGGAAGCCATGCTTGATCCTGACCCAACTTCCCTAAAAATCCTCCAAGGAGTGCACTTTCCTCTCCAACAGGTTGCCCCAATTCATTGCCTTTAAGAATAACTTTGTAGGGAGGCCTTTCAGTCCAGAGTTTATTCAAATTTGTTTTTACTTGTTTCTCCACTCCATTGTCATCAATTACCATTAAAAATGAGTTAGTAAATTATAAAAAAAAGTTACAGAAAATTGGAAGTCAAATAGATTACGGTTTTAGTGGAATACCTGTGACGGTCGTCATATAATATGAATGAACCGGCTCAGAGAGTTCAGGAGTGCCATCATGACTGGTGCTCGGATGGGAATTATTAGCAGAATCCCCTGCTGTATTAAGCGCAGCCGAACCGACCCGAGGCGAAGTGGGAGGATCCACTGCTGGGGTCGAAGTGGGAGGATCCACTACAGCAATAGTTATCAGCGAAATCTAGTCTTAGGGAGAGCGGGACGAAAAACATCCTCTCCATCTGCTACATTACTCGCACTCTAAGTAGGATTTCGGGATCCCATAGCAGGATGATCAGAATTGGCAGAGGGTCTTGCTGCTTCAGTTGGACGTGCATTCCCATTTGTTGCCTCAATGGGGACGCCATTTGCTGCTAAATCCCCATTAACAATAGGTTGTTGTCGACACAGTTGTTGAATTGCTTTCTTTGAGTTGATTATAGCAGTTTTACCTTCCGGTTTTTTCCTCTTCAATAGACCTTTGGGTTTGCTGCATAGTAGACAAAAACCAAACAAAAGATTAGTTACAATAACACAAATACATATAACAACATCATTTAAAAGTTATCGAAACTACATATGGAATATTAAAACTTCAATCAAAACAAATTCCATTTGTTACAAACCTTGTCTTGTAGTTTTCCATATTAACAATTATCAGTGACAAGAGAGTGCTTCACTTTAGTTATTATTGGTGATCCTCCTCCTGAGTTCTACAAGGCAAGAAAAACAATATGTAACTCTTGAAAATTGAAATATTGAAAAACAATAAAAATAGTATGTACTTACTGAAACTACTCAAATTAATTTACAGAATCACATTAGTAAAAGTTCCACAACTAGCAAATTATACACAAGGAACCAAAAATGAAAAGTTCAGAAGAATTCTAACTTTCTAATTACTGCTATGTTCAACTCAAATTCCAAGCAGACTAGTAAGTCAATAAGCAGACTAACCTAAAAGATGCATATATAACAAGCTGCAAATGGTCACAGAATAAAGATAAGGTAAAAAAAAACACTAGGATGCTTTAAATGCAGCTTGGGAGATACCATTTCTTTTTACTTTTCTTAATTAATTAATATGGCTGAATTGCAAACAAAAAAGTGGCAGAACAGAACAAGTTGTTTTCTTATTGATCAATGATCAATTTCTATCTCCTTCAATTAATGAGTATTTCATGTCTAAAGAGAAACGTTTTAGTTTTGCATTTCTGTTCAAGGTTGTGGTTTGTGAAACATCACAAGTCATGAGAGGAACACATTTATTATAAGAAAAACAGAATGAATATTTAGGCTTGATACTAACCTCAATAGTCAGAATACCCGTAAGCAAGATCCTCAATGAATGGCTAAACTCTGAATAGCTTCAACCTGAAAATGAAGAATGAATCAATTAGTGACAAAATTTGGAAGTTTTACAAGTGTTCAAGGTAAAATTGAAAAATCTCAAAAAAAGAACCACCTAAAGTTAATAATCCCATGTAAAAGCTACATGTAGGTTTGAATGGACAGAACCCAGCAAGGAATACCTAAAGTGTCAAATATATGGCAAAAAAGGATAAAAAAAATTGATCAACAACAGCAAGGGGAATGAATGGCTAGGAAAAGAACAGAAAGTTTGGTCCCTAAATGCAAAATTGGGGCACTGGTAGCAAAGAGTCCTTCAAGAAACTATTGTATATTTTCATTTGGTTTTATAAAAAAAATAGGCAATTCCGAAATAAACATTGCAAAGAAAAGTTGTTACATTATTGATTTTTTTTGTAATAATTACATTATTGATTACTGGCTTGTTTTGTAGCCAAATTCTAACTAAACTTAAACGTGTACAACTAAATTACTCTTCAACTATTTTATTAGGTAAATCATCAAACATTGAAGAGATAAGAGACTCATTAACTTTACAGTAATAATTATGCTATGAGTGGTCATGAATGTTTCATATATATCATTGCGAAATTGCAGTAGTAGCTACTTAATGGTAGACAGAAACCTAGGCAAATGATTGAAATTCTTTATGGTTCAATGCTCATTACTTAGACAAACAACAAATATTGAGACAATTTACATTGAAAGATCTTATATAAACATAATTCCTTTTCAGGTTCACTTTCAATCAATTTCATCTTGAAGTCCTCTACACGAGAATGAAGGAACAAGTATGAGACAAACAAGCATTTCAATCAATACCCTGATGGTGAAAAAGCAGGTGACTTTGCATCAAAGCTGCAGATATTAATTTCAAAGAATATTAATCACTTACAACAGTCTTTCAATTCTGATCATAATTAAAAAGAAGAAAAAAAAATTGTTTAGTAATTCCTGTAGTGATTGATGTTGTTAGGTAGGGCAAGTATGATTCAATACTGCCATGGCCCATGAGGTTGAAGTTGAAGTCGTTTATTATAGAAAGTGACATAACAACAGCCAAGCCAAGTAAATATATTATACAATTCTTCTAACATGCAGGTTCTATTAGAGTCTTGATACATACTGTGTTAATTCTTCATATTAGAAATATATAAAGATCATTCATCTAGCAATCTATATCAGCCAAAGCCACCAGCATAAAATTACTTGCATTTCAATTAACATAATAACACAAACAAACTAATAATAACACAATAATATATAATCTGTAAAAGATACTAAGCAGTTACCTTGAAATTCTTCAAAAATTTCTTGGTAGCACCATAGAGCAATGGAATACCGAAATCTAAGTTACCCACCAAAATAGGATCGACCAAGATTCTCACCCATTTTACTTCCCACAGCCAACTATTCCCCTGCAAACCAAAACTTTGAAAATCCTTCTCCATGTCCAAATTAACTGAATTTGTAAAACACCCAACATCTCAACTACATAAAAGTAAAACTAAAGAGTAAAGAATACCCACCTCTAGGTAAGTGAGCTTAAACAACAACACTTTCTTCAGAAACAACAGCAGAAACAACCCTATCCCACCTTTACAATGAATACACCATTTTACAATAAGTAGATATGATTCAGAAGAAACAAAAAATAAGAAAATTGAACAAAAAACGCAAAGGGAAGAATGTACCTGATTCGAAGAACTAGGGTTTCAGATTGGGGAATTGGGGATTTTCTAACTAGGCTTTGAAATCGGGTTAAAAGGCTTGACTTCTTTCCCCAATTCGCAGGAACCCTAAACCCAGTAAACAAAACGGATTAATGCCAAAATGAATCAAAGAGAAGGAAAGGAGAAGGAAAGGAGAAGCCAGAAGACTTACTCTCTGCGAATCGAACAAGAGGGCTTTGCGAATCAAAGAAGTTTTAGGGGAGTTAGAAATGAAAGTTAGAAAAGAGACTGAAGTTTGTGGGGAGAGTTAGAAAAGAGAGTAGGAAAAGATGCTGAAATTTGACTTAGCGAAAAGATTGTGAATTTTAGGGTCTATTGAGGGAAAAACGGTGTCGTTTTAATTCTAGGTACCAAATGGTGGCGTTTAGTAACAAAAACGCCGCCATATATAAGAAATTATAATTAGAAAATAATAGTATTTACAATGAAATGAAATTATTAATAGATTGTAAATGTAATGAAATTATTAATAGAAAATAATATTATGATGACAATTATAAATGTAATGAAATTATATTTAGGAATTATATATGTAATGAAATAATATTTAGAAAATAATACTTAGAAATTATATATGTTTAGAAATTATATTTAGAAAATAATATTTAGAAATTATAGATGTAATGCTATTATAATATCGCGGTGTTTTAGTAAACAAAACGCCGCCATATAGAATAACAAAGTTGAATTGAACTAAATTTTTGGTGATGAGCCTAGGGTAGCCCGTGTGCGGGCAAAACCTTGGCCACGCGCAGGCATACTCAATTTTAGAAAATTCGCAAATAGTGGCGTTTTTTCAAGAGACGCCGCTATTTACAATAAATATAGCGCCGCTATATACAATAATCAGGTTGAATTGCAGAGAACTTTTGGTGAAGAGCCTGGGGTAGCCCATGTGCGGGCGTGCCCAATTTTGAGACGCGAACTTAGTGGCGTTTTCTTCAATAGACGCCGCTAAATAGCGGCGTTTTGTTCTTTGGACGCCGCTATTTAGCGGCATTTTATTCAATAGATGCCGCTATTTGCTGCATTTTCCACAGATGTGGCACCATATTTTTTTGCAATACTCAACAGAATTTTAGGGGCACTAACCATTGTAATGTTTATAATGACAATTTAACAACTAAAATTAAATCAAAGTTTACTAAGAACTCAACTTAATTACCAATCCAAATGAATTACACAATGATACATCTAAATGGAATTTATATGCTACATAAACACAATAAAGTATAAGTTGACTTTGCAAAATGGGAACATACAAAACATTTAAAAAACCACCATTTTATTCATCTAACTCAACATCATGTCGAATCCATTGCATATTGGATTCGTTAACCATTAGATTGGATGGAAAATACTCCGTTCGTGGCTCATTGGAGGATTCCCCACCTATGTCAAAATTATCTCGAGGTGTATTGTGAACAACAACATGACAAGCTCGTTCGATCGGATCTTGAGAGTAGAAAACTTGTTTAACTTGAGAGGAGAAAACATAAGGGTCATCAACAACATGATCACCGGTATGAATGAGCTGATCAAAATTGACTAGAGTAAATCCAAACTCATCTTTCCTAACACCTCTACAACTATTCACATCAACCCACTAACATCGAAACAAGACAACCCTATACTTTTCAGCATAATCTAATTCAATGATATCATTAAGCACTCCATAGTAGTCAGTGTTTCCTTCTAAAGGGTTCAAATCTCGAGAACTAGCATAACTTGTTGTTGACGAAGTGACAACTACTTCAGAATTTTGCGTTCGGCCCTTGTTCTCAAATTGTTTGACCTTAAACCGATATTCATTGATGGAATATGCCTTGTATCTTTTCACAATCTCCTTTGGAACTCGAGCAAGAATTCCAACTTCTTCAGAAACTTGAAGCCCATCGTTAACCTGAAGGTAATCCATATATAAGTAACTTAGATACAACCCATTGTAAGTAACATAATAATATTCAACAAGGTAATTAACTTACCTGTTGCCATAACCAATCAGGAAACGTCTCCATGAATAACTTATCAACATTACGTTGGTTAGGTCGTCAAGAACGGTTGTTGATGACCAAGCTTCTCTTGTAATTTCTAAACTTAAAAAGAAGCTTAATCAGTACTAAGATGTAAAAGCATATGCTTATGCTATTGAATGTTTATACTAACCTTCTAAATGGCTCAATCGCATCATGGTGGAAAAGAACGTATGGATGTGCTTGGGTCCTTGATATATGATCTAACTTGACATACTCAAACCCGCCAATTTTTTCACCACCACTTTCGAATAAATAAGGAACGCCATTATCATTTATCGAGCAGGCAGGATTTCTTGATGGTCTATTAAATCGAGTTCCAATTCCTTCAAGATATCTAGAATAGAATGTCATGCATTCCTCTACCAAGTAACCTTCGGCAATTGAACCTTCCAGAAACCGTTTGTTTAGCACGTAGGTGTAGACACCTATTTTTGTCCCGTATCCTTTAATTCTTTTCTTATTTGGCATTAGGGTCGCCCAAGGGTATTTTGGTCATTTTCGCGCCCAGGGGTATTTTGGTCATTTTCGCATCCAGGGGCATTTTGGTAATTTTCACACTCGGGGGCATTTTAGTGATTCTTTAAGTTCACCTTCAATTTAGAATAGCTAATTCTTTATAATCGTTTAGGGTGCATTTGAAATTTTCAAAAAAAAGAAAAAAGCTTCAGTGTGTGCTTTTGCATATTTCATGTCTTAGTTTCATTTAGTAATTTAACATCGTTGCCTTTTAATTGTGCAGTTTAGGTTCAATTTAGTTAGTTAGTCCTTTAGCTATCAATTCAGCAATAAGTTAGGCATACACAAGTTGGGTTTGCATTTTTGTGCACTCTTTGCATTTCATGGTTTAACTGCATTTAATCATTTAGTATCGCTACATTTCAATTATATAGCTTAAGTATTTTAGTAATAATTGTATAACTTGGCATTGGACTTGCTATTTGGGCTTTGATTCTAATTCTACATATGGGCCTTGTTCTTTCATTTGTTTTGATAGAACCCATTTGGACTTTGGGCTTCACAACTTAAGGTTATTCTGATTTAAAAGATAAAATGCAAGTTAATGGCAAGTCTTGATTTAAATAAAAGTACAAAAATAAGAATACAAAAAATATAATAATAGTAATACAAGAATTAAATAAATGTAATTTTGGAGCTCATTTTTCTTCTTTCCCTAATTTGCCCTTCACCAAGCTCCAAATATCTCCACAAAGTTCCTGCAAAGCAAAATTTAAAAGCAAGTTAGTCGCCATCAGAATTTAAACAAGAGATAAATCTGCAGTTTAACAAGTTTAAGTTTAGGAGAGGGTAACTTATCTTTTTTGGACATGGGGGACCAAGCTTGGATGGTCCCCCTCGCCACGTCAGCAACCACAGTACACCAAGGGAACAGAGCAGGGAGGTTTACAGCAATCAAACACAAGCAAACAAAATGGGAAAAGAGGATTAGTAAGTTAAATACAAACGTAGAGACCAAGTTCATGAGCAGGCAGTAATTTGTCTCTAAAAATAATCCAGTGCACTAAAGGAAAATGCAACTGGACTTAAAAAACCTATCTCAGCCATCCAAGGAGAAGACAAGACTGGAAGTACTCTAATCCAGTGACAATGAGAGCATGAAAGTACCCTAAGTAATAAGGGCAAATTATAGCAGAAAAATGACACAAATAAGTGTGTACTGCACACCTAAACCTACTGCAGACACATGCACACACAAGCCTGCAACAAATCAGGAGCCAAGGAAAGTCCAGTTCAACATAAATTCAGTAGGAAAAGCCACCTCAGCTTACAACTCAACATAGGTGATGAAATGCATGTGACACATACATCATCAAAGATCAAAGTGCAACCATTGGATTAAGAGAAACTTAGGTCAAAAGGACACATGGCAATTATCAGAGGCAAAGTTCAAAGTTAGATCAAAGGGCAGCAGGCAAACAATATAAGCTTACAGGACCAAAATGCCTCAAAAGGAGACTAGCCAATCACAAGACGAGAAAAAATACCACCTCAGCATTCAACAGGCCAATCAAAAAAGCAAGCAAGGACACCCATGAACTCATTTTTCAGCCGTAGATTAAAACTTAAATTGATCCTCAGCCCTCCATTTCCAGAACAAACAGCAGTATATATAGACCCACTATTTTCAAAACCAAGAAGAAGAGAACACAGATTCCGAGAAAACCCTAGCCTTCTTCTTTTTTCATTTTTCACAGTAACAGAAAGAAAAAAACAAAAACCCTAGTTTCTCTAGCCGATTCCATTCTTCCAGTATTCAACATACAAAAAGCAGAGTTTTAGTTTCTTTCCTTTACAATTATACCGGAATAGAAAAAGGAAAAAGTAGGTTTACCTTTGCAGACTCCATTTTTCTCGTTGAGTTGTCCATCTTCTAATCTTTTTTGTTCCAACCCTTTCAATCAAGAGAAACAGAAAAGTTAGTTTCTTTCATATCGATTTAGATCTCATAGTTCAAAAGTTAATTTTATAAAAGCACAATAGTGAAAAGATTTGGAAAAGGGTAAGGAACCACATACCTGAAAGTTGGAGTCACCGGACGACGGGGTTTTCAAATCGGAGGCTTGAGTTTGGGATTTCGGTACGGTTAGATCTAGACACATCCAGCAAGATTCATCGGAAACTAACGTCGGCGCAGTGTTCAGAACGTGAAGGAGAGTATTTTGGCAAAACCCGAGGGCCATCTGACGTCGCCGGCAGCTCCGACACGGCGGCGCCATCACCTCTGCGATTTCCGGTAGGGAGAGCAGCGGAAGGTAAGAAGATTAGATCTAGGGTTTTTTTTTGTTTTTTCTGTTTAAAAGTAGTATATATAGGTATGACGTATGTACATGTTTATTAGGTTATTTAGGGTTTCATTTTAGTTAATTGTTCGATTAGACCCCTGAAAACTTTACTTTTATGTCGATTAAGGGTCTGTTTCCGTTTTTTTCTTCAAATTGGTTTTGTTTTAGGTCGATTAGATCCAAAAGTTAGTTAATTTGCCCTTTTAAATGCAGAAAGTTTGTTCCGTTTGCAACTAGGTTCTTGTATTGGTTTAATTTGGTCCTTTAGGTTTTAAGTTTGTCCAATTAAGGGCCTGTTAATTTAGTTTGATGAGTTTAATGTTATTTAGCTTAAATAATTCAAAAAATAATGATCTTTGGAAAAAATGATAAATAGACATACATATGTTAAATAGACTCTTGAATTTGAAAATAAATATAGCTAGGAGTTAGTATGTTAAGCAATTTAAGAATGGAATGAAGTTAGAGTAGTTTTAATAGAGTTTGGGTATATTGATTAAAGATTAAGCCTCTAACCTAGAGATGAAATAATAAAGTAAGCTTTATTTAGGTCTTTTAATTTAGATTTAAATCTTTTGAAAGTGCTTGAACTTGGATTGTTTCCACTTAGTAGCGAAATTGGAATTTGTGGATATTAGAGTAAGTATGGCTTAAGTTACCCCTTGGGCTTTAATTATCCTTGGACCTTGGATTGTTTTGGGCTTTGTCTTTTGTGAGTTTGGGTTTTATGGGCTTGGGCTTGAGGTTTAATTAAAGTCTAAGTCTTTAAATTAGTATGGAATAAATTTTTTAGAAATTAATTAACTATGTGGGCCACATGTCCATCCATGTTTATTTTCCTTAACTGTTGTTGATATCTTGTTCATTTAACTAAGAATAAATGGACTCCGATGATGGAATAACCGGTTGGAATGTTGACAGTATTGTCCATTTTAATCCGGATTTCCTAGGCTTGAGGCATTTATTTGGGGGTCTTACCAATCAAGTGGAAGGTGCCCGAATGATGCCTTTCGTATAACCACTTGGTAAAATAGTTGTTGAACTGAAATTCATGCATCATGTGCATCCATACATTAAGAGGCAACCAGTAATCAAGCGAAAAATGATGATAAAAGAAAAAAAGAAAGTAAAAGGATTAATGAAATGATTAGTCAATCAGTTTTTTTTTAAAAAATAATAAATAATAAGAGTAAAAGGAGTAAGGAAGTCTAGGTAATGGTAATCAGTAAATCAGTAATTAAGTAAAAAGAGATTAATCAGTAATTTGATAATTAAGAGTCAAAGTAAAAAAGTAATCAGTAAAATGGTAATTGAGAGTAGGAGTAAAAGAAGTAATCAGTAAATCGGTAAAGAGCAAAAATGGTAAAGAGTAAAAAGGTAATCAATGAGAGCAAAATAGTAATCAGTAAAAAGTAAGAAGGTAATTAAATTCAAAAGAGTAAAATAGTAAAAGGTAATCAGTAAGAGTAAAACAATAATCAGTAAGAGCAAAGTGATAATTCGTAAGAGTAAAATAATAATCAGTAAAGAGTAAAAGGGTGATCAGTAATTCAAAGAGTAAAATGGTAGTCAGTATAAGAAAAAGGAAGAGTAAAAAGTAGTAATAAATAAAAGAGAGTAAGAAAAAAGTAATTAGTAAAAAGAGTAAGAAAAGAGAAAAAATGATGAAGGTAGCAAAAGTAAAAATGGTAATTAGTAAGAAGAGGATAATTAGTAAAAAAAAATGGCAGGAGAGAAGAGTATGATAGTAATTTAGTTAAGAGTCAAATGGCATGAATATACTTAAAGATAGAAAACAACCAAATATGGAAACCCACAGATAAGTCTAGATTAGTCAGTGCCGTCTTCTTGACGGGCGTCGTGGGGGTGCTAGTCCTTCCCCATGCGTACCCGACTCCCGAACCTTTAGGACTCTGGTAGAAAATCGGTTATTAGGCTTAGTGTCACCTTCGCTAAGCTTAGGTTAACATTAGGCTTAATAATCTGATAGGTGGCTAATCACACCTAGGTTAAAAAAGATTAGTGGCGACTCCCTTAGTTTTTAGTTCTTTTTAAGTCGTTCAGCGGTAGGGTTCGGACCCCCCGGACCCGGACGTTGCGACAGTAGGCACCCAACTTACCTAAGAACCTACGAAAACATTAGTACTAGTTATATCTTTTCCACCATATTGAAAATAAATAACTTGCTTTCTGGAAATTGAAGTAGTACCTTTCTATCGGATACATCCACCTAGGAGAAACCGGTCCACCAAGTTTTGCGTGTAATGGCAAGTGAATAACCAAATGCACCATTATAGTGAAAAAGCTAGGAGGAAACACCATCTCTAGATTGCATAAAGCCAATGCGGTGCGTTCTTGAAGTTTGTCCAGCTCATGTACCCTGAGGACCTTAGCACAGAGAGCTTTGAATATGTTACAAAGTGTAGACAATAAAATTTGGGTTTATTTTATTTTAGGACAAGCCCATTATTCTTAGTCTAAGATGAGGCTCATACTTTAATTTTTATGGGTCAATGTAAGTGGGCTTATTTCTTTTCATGTAAATTGAGTCCAAACCCAAAAGGGGATGACTCAATCGGGTAGTATAAAAGGCTAAAGAAACCTAGGGTTTAAGGGGGTCATATTTTAGGTAAAAAAAAATTCTCTCTTGTGCGGCAAAAAAAAAAAAGGAATGGGGTTTGGTTTTGTGAAAAGTTGAAAGAAAATCAAAATCACGTCTTCCCAGATTATGTAATTTTATTTAATTATTTTCTTTATCTATCTATTTATTACTATCCATCTATCTACTTAGTCTTTTTTATCTATTTACTATTTACTTCCCTATCTATTTGTAATTATTATTTATTATTATCTATTTATTACTATTATCTATTTAATACTATCATTTATCTATCTATTTATTCTAATATATCCTTCTAATCATCTATTCAGCTATTATCTATTTTTTTTCTTTTTTACCTACCCATTTATCTATTTATCCATGTACCTATTTATCTATTATTTTTACTTTTCTTTATTTACATAGTTATCTATTACCTAATTATTTATTTTAATTTTAATTTTCTCACTAAACAAGATTAGGATAAAATCAATCAATTTTTATTGTAGACCCACATAGAATCTAGTTTGGCTAATGATACCGTCGCATGACGGGCATCTCAGGGGTGTTGATCCCTCCCTGGATGTAATGGACTCCCGAACCTAGATTTTAGGTTAGAAGATCAGACCAGTAGGATTTGTTAGGTTTTGTGGCCAAGCATGGGACCTAACTAGGTTTTAGTGGTAAATAGGTGACTAATCACACCTAAAAATTGGTTAGTGGCGACTCCAGTTTTTCAAGTCGGAGCATTAGGGTTCCCGGACCCGCTCGTTTCGACATAAAGCTCAATTATGACTGTAGTCACTCTCTTCGGCATTGATGACCGTAAGGCTATTGAAAGTAAGTCATGCATTAAGACGTGACAATCATGTGACTTCAAATTATACAGTTTCCGGTCACTGACATTCACACATCCTGATATATTTGAGGAAAAACCATCCGGAACCTTGATGTCCTTCAAAACTTGACAGAAGATCTCCTTCTCCTTTTTAGACATGGCATATACAGCTGGAGGAATGCTTTTCTTTCCATTTTGATCCAAATGGGGATGAAGATCAGGTCGGATTCCCATCTCAACTAAGTCAAGACGACTATTTAGATCGTCTTTCGATTTTCAATCCATGTCAAGAATGGTACCGAGGATGTTATCATAGACATTCTTCTCAATATGCATCACATCAAGGTTGTGACGCAGTAGATTGTGTTCCCAATAAATCAAATCAAAAAATACTCTTCTTTTTCCACAAAGATGCCTCATTTGAGCCAACACCATCATCACCACCTCCGGTTTGAGTAGAAATGCCACCATCTTCGATATTTCTTCTTCTTTTTGCACTTGCCATACGAGAATTCACAACCATTCAACATCTCCAAGATGTCGGATCCAGAGGTAATCAAAGGTGCTTCCCATAATTCTACCGTGTTGTCAAAGGCACGCTTTTCTGATCTAAATGGATGGCCTGCCTCCAACCACCTCCGATGTCCCAAATAAGAAAACTTCTTACCATGCTTCAACCAATTGGAACATGTCTCGCCCGCACAACAGGGACAAGCAAAACAACCTTTAATCCTCCATCCGGATAAATTAGCATAAGCAGGGAAGTCATTCACGGTCCACAATAATGCAGCACGGAGGTGAAAATTCTGTTTTTGTGCTGCATCGTAAGTAAGGACTCCATCCCATAATTGCTTCAATTGTTCAATGAGAGGTTGCATATACACATCGATGTCATCCCCCTGAGTTTTCTCCCCTGGAATTATCATAGACAAAATGAAAGAAGATTGCTTCGTACTAATCCAAGGTGCTTGATTGTAAGGAATTAAGACGACCATGTACTCTAAGTACTACTCATTGTCTTAAACGAATTAAACCCATCAGATGCAAGTGCAAGGCGAACATTTATAGGTTCCGAAGCGAAATCCGGATACTTAGAATCAAAATCCTTCCAGGCTAACGAATCTGCTGGATGCCTCAAATTTTTATCAATGGAACGGCCATCGGCATGCCACGTCATAGACTCCGAAGTCTTAGAGGACATGAAAAGCCTCTGCAGCCTTGGGATTAATGGAAAATACCGCAATACCTTTGCAGGCCTCAATTTCCCCCGCTTCGCAACAACATCCTCCTTATTCAAAGATTCACCAGAGTTGGGTTGTAACCACCGGGAACTTCCACAGACATGGCAAGACTCTTGATCTGCTCTATCTCCCCAATACAACATA
This sequence comes from Corchorus capsularis, assembly GCA_001974805.1. Taxonomy (NCBI): domain Eukaryota; kingdom Viridiplantae; phylum Streptophyta; class Magnoliopsida; order Malvales; family Malvaceae; genus Corchorus; species Corchorus capsularis. The sequence continues at coordinate 63,388 of AWWV01006856.1, forward strand.
CAATCTTGGGGACAGCTATGAATTTTCTTATACGAAAACCCCAAATCACCAATGATCTTTTTTAACTCATAAAAAGAAGTAGGAATTGCTGCAAAGGGAAATACATCTCGCAACAACTCTAAAACCAAGTCTAAAGCTTTTCCCGTCATACCAGACAAGCATTTCAAGTGCAAGAGCTTTATTGAAAATGACAACTTTGAAACTTGGGAATCCGGGTAAAGTGGCTCATTTCATGCTTTCAAGTAACTTATAAAAGTTTGTAGCCTCTATAGTAGGTTCTTCGTCCCTTGTATCTTTGTTTAAATCACCTACATTTGCACCACTCTCAACTTGATCAGATTCATGGCAAGATTGTCGGTCATGCATGTTCAAAGCATCACGCAACAATCCCCTCACATCATCTCGTAAGATGTCACCTCCTAAATTTGAACTATCTGGGGAAGAAGTGGTCGGCATACTTGAATTTCTAGTAGGCAAATCCTCACCATGGCAAATGAACTCCTTATAACCTCTTACAAAGCAATCAACAATTAAATGTTCTCAGACAATGTCTCTTTGATGCCACAAACCGTTTTTACACTTAGCACATGGGTACACTATTTCGAGACCTTGACTTTTTTTCTCAAAAGCAAAATCAAGGAATTGTTCATAAACAGGATCACACCTGTCCTTTTGCATCCAACTCTTGTCCATTGCACTTTTATTTTATCCTAACAAATTACAAAGGCAAAGTGTTCAAAGATAATGAAATGCTATACTGACATCAACGTTTCAATAACAATCACCATTAAGTAATAAAAAAACACCAAATTTACATTAACAAAAACATAAATCATGTGTTTCTAATTGGATAAATACATGGATGGAATTGAACAAAATCATAAATCAATACATGGCATTGAAAGCTAATGCATAAAGGTAAACAACATCATCAAACAAACTTGGATAAATAGGAAATAATCATATTCTACAACAACCTAAAACATTAATATATGACAGAACAACACAAATATTCAATATATCAACACAAATATTCATGGTCTCTCTAAATTTCTAAGTTCATGGTCATATCATTAGTTTCTCTAAAATTCTAAATTCTAACAAGCTATGCATAAAGAAAACACCAAAACTCCACAAAAGTCAACAAAAATCAAACAACTAAAGGAAAAAGACAAACCCGAATGGTATGAAGAATGAAATTGGAGCTTTGTCTTATCTTTTCTTCTCCACAACTAGATTAGACTATGAAGAATGAAGAAAACCCGTTAGATTGGATGGAAAAGAGTCAATAATATGGGGTTTAGGCTTGATTAAGCAAGAGGTAGCTCAAATGGTCGGATTTCCCTTTTTTTTTTCCAGAGAATCGAATCATTTTTCGCCGGAATTTGTTGAATGAAGAAGGTTGTTCTCGACTTAGCTAAAAGCTGTCTGAACAAATCCAAAACGACGTCGTTTTGGCGAAATAAAATTTGAAGATAGCGGCGTCTTACACACCAAACGCCGCTATATATAATAATTGGTTTTATTGTATATATATATATATATATATATTTTATATTCATATAAAAACAATCAGAATAATGGTATTTTCTGTTAAAAAATTTATTATATATGGCGGCGTTTATAGAGGAAAACGCCACTAAATAGCAGCGTCTACCAAAAAGACGCCGACGCCACTATATAAATTATACGCGAGGGAATTTTTCCCTCCATAACAAAGGAAAAAAATTTCTCTTACTCCATATATTAAAATTACGGCATTTCCTTCAGAAGACGCCACTGATTAGCGGTGTCTAGAGTTTAAACGCCACTATATATTATAGGCGTGTAGTTGTAAACTTTTATTTGTTTTAGGGCGAGAGAATTTTTCCCTAAAAAAAAGGAAAAAAAAAAACTCTCCCTCCATACATTAAATAATGGCGTTTCGTTTTGTAGACGCCACTATTTAACGGTGTCTGGTGTGTAAACGCCACTAATTAGAGTTGGAAACTTTCTTTGTTTTAGGTAGGAGGGAAATTTTCCCTCCAAAAAAAATTTTCTCACTCCATATAATAATATGGCAATGTCTTTCCATCGAAACGCCACTATATAGCGGCATCTTAATGTCAGTCGCCGCTATATTTAATTGCAGAAAATCATATAACAGCGTTTTCTTAGACGCCACTAAATAAACGCCCTTATATCAGCGTCTTTTTGTTGTGCAGACAGGAACCGAAAGTATCCCATCTATTTTTTGCAGATCATAGTCTGCTTTTCCTCCATGCTAATATAGATGAATGTGATTTGATTATGAGTTTGCTGCATAAATTTAAGATGACTTCTGAATAACATATAAAATATTAACAAGTTAACAATTTTATTTTATAGTAATACAATTGAGGAGTTACGAAGCACAATTATAATAAGATTAGGTGTGTAGAGGATATTGGTGATTGATAAGTATTTAGGCATACCCATTATAATTGTCAGATATAAGAAGCAGAAGTTACAATCGATTAAGGATAGGTTGAGGAAAAGGGTTTAGAGTTAGCAAGGAAAATTGCTTTCGGTTGCAGGTAAGACGGCAATAATTCCGGTAGTGACTAAAGCCATACCAACTTAAATGAAACCAGGTAGAAGGAATACTAATTAGCAATCTTAGAAGGCTTATTGTGTTTCTAAATTGGATTGTGGCTTGGGTTTCAGGGATGTTGAGGCATTTAATCTTTACCTTTAAAAGAAAAGTCTCTCTCATATCGTCTGTTGAAAGCTAAGTATTTTTGTAATGGTTTATTTTGTTATGAATTCAAATGTTGTAGATAAACTCTTATGTTTACCATTCTACCTTAATTTCTCTTGTATTTGAAATTCAAAACCTATTGTAACTTTATCTCTTAATGTAACCTCTACAACCCATACTCAGTAAATATTTAAATGTATAAAATACATTGAGAAAATTTTTTATCCTCCTTCAATTTATTTCATGGTATCAGAGCGAAGATAAGGTAACAACTATTCAGCTTCTAGTAACACTTCACTCAACCCTTAGTTTTGAACTGTTATCTAACTGCTATAACTAGCAATTACTCTGTGGCGTGGCTGTGGGTCTATTACAATTGTATACTATTATAACTCGGTTTAAACATTATAATTATTTTTGTTACTACGGTGGGTGATGTTGACTATACCATCAAGCCGGTGTTATCGAATCTCGAGAATGCTTTAATAAGGTTGTGATTGATAAATATTAAGATATCCACTACCTTCTCGTATTTTTCCACAATAACCACTGCATATCTGCCATCATCCTTCTCTTTTTCAGAATCAACAGCTAATTTCGTTATTTACCCCCTCCAGTTTTTTGTGGGAACGAAATCACCGATTTTAATTGATCTCCCGTTGTACGAACTATTTCGGCACACGAGTGCTTGCAACTTGTTTTTTTTTTTCTTATTTTGGAAGTACTCGTTTAAATTCCGTGAGGACCCTGTCACTTGCCTTATGTACTTTAATTTGTTTATTATAATGGCCGATATCTTCCCATAATTATCTCTTAAACAGGTTGCCTACTAACTGGAAAGGATGCATCTGAAATTGGGGGCCATCGAAATTTGATATGCTGTACATAAAAGGTATAATGGGTTATTTAACTTCAGGCAATGGAACGCCATTGAGGAAAGAATGAATTTCTGAGGATTACTTGCTTATGGAATGCCATTGAGGAAAGAATGAAAATCGGTTACCTCCTAAAAGAATTTCATTTGTCGTTGAGATCGTAACGCCCCACCACACTTATCCTCATTAGAAAAAATCTCATTAAAGTCACCTGAACAGACCCAAGGTAAATTTAATTGCTCCCCAAATAGCTTCAGCAAAGCCAAAGACTCGTGTCTCCTAGAAATTTCAGGTCTCCTATAAAACCCACTAAACCGCCTGCTCAGCCAATACGACTAACAGAAAAACAGCAGTAATAACCCAAAAAAACAATGCACCCATTCCATTTCTTTACTAGATTTTTTTGTTTCAGAACGAAATACCGATTAGGGCTTATTACATGAAATTAAAGAATAAAAATTATGAACGAACCACCGACCACCAAGCCCGTGACAGTTCCATACTAGGCAACTCATAGCCCCTGGCAGGGATGACTCTCCATGGCCATCCCTGCCTCCTCACGATCAGCCTCCTGATCAGCACCCAAGCTTTCAGCAGCTGTAGTCGAAGCCTTCGCCATTGCCTTGGTTTGATCAGTACCATTGCTTATAAAATCCTCCCTAACATTTCTTGAATCCCCAGCCCAACCTCATCCCTTGTCTTCTTCCCAGCAGCGGAAACATATTCCATCCCTCGACACTCTAAACAACATCTCACTTCCTCAATTAAAGCAGGATGCACAGCGAAAGAAACCGAAGCATAATGGGTAGAAATTCTTGTTGTTCTCTTAAACTTACGTACATGCCTAGTATTTTCTGATTCCTCAGGTCCAATAACAAAAGGTGTTAAAGTTTTCATTCTGTTGATAAGATTCCTAAACACCCCCTGCATCCCTGACGCCAAGAAAGAGGAGCTTAGCCACCCCTAGATTTCTCTCCCCAGACTAACAGCCCTTGATCCCATTGGCCCCTGAGTAGAAGTTGATGACTTAGAAAAACTCCTTAAACTCGAATTCTATAACTTGTATTTCCGATTAGAAATTCCCTGTTGCTTGATCAGGGCTATGTACTCTGCACAGTCAGATTCTTGGTGATCTACCTTCCCACATTCCCAAAAAAATCTGGCTTCTTCTCATAGTAGAAACTGATTTCCACATCCCTTGTTGAGGTCGAAAAAGTTGTTCCATACTCGAATGGAAGTCGTAAGTCCATATTAACCCGCAACCTTAAATATCTCTCCGAAATTGGATCAATATCCAACACATTCCCCATGGTTTCCCCAATAACTAGCCAACCTTTTCATTCATCATATTGAAAGGAACTCCATACACCTGAATCCAAAAAGGATATGAATAAAAAACCATAGTGTCGGGTGGCTGGCTGCCATCATATTCCCTAAAGACCAGTATTGCCTTATGAAAGAGTCAAGGCTGGGAAAGAAATTCCCTGTCCCTCTTAAGAGTATCAGAAAATTGAAAGACAAATAATCTTTCCCCTACTTCACGCACCACCGATTCCTTCTCCAGCTTCCAAATATTTTGAAACGCAACCCTTAATCCGTCATTATTTGCAGGTTTTTTCAACAACTTCCCAATGAGAAAAATCTGACCATCTGCCTCTAGGTTCTCGATCCATTCCTTCGCAATAACCACTTTCCCCTTCCCTTTTTCCTCCTCATGGATCGACACACAGAAAGAGATGAAAAAGGCGAGATGAGTAATAGAAAAATTGGAAGCCTCCAAAAAACCACTAAGGGCCGGTGGCTCAAACAAGGATAGATGGGTTTTCGTGTTTAGTCTTGACTCTTTTTTTTATGTTAAATTAAACTTTAAGTTTTGAAATTAATCATTTAATCTATTTACTTTTCTATTGGAAAAATAAATATTTTCAGAATCTACCAAAAAGACGCCGCTATATCTATTATATGCGAATGAATTTTTCTCTCTAAAACAAAGCAAAAAAAAAAAATTCTCTTACTCCATATTAATATTAACAAGCTAACAATTTTATTTTATAGTAATACAATTGAGTAGTTACGAAGCGCAATTATAAGAAGATTGGGTGTGTAGAGGATATTGGCGATAGATAAGTATTTAGGCATTCCTATTATAATTGCCAGATATAGGAAGCAGAAGTTACAACCGATTAAGGACAGGTTGAGAAAAAGAGTTTAGAGTTAGCAAGGAAAATTGCTTTCGATTGCAGGTAAGACGACAATAATTCCGGTAGTGGCTCAAGCTATACCAACTTAAATGAAACCAGGTAGAAGGAATACTAATTAGCAATCTTAGAAGGCTCATTGTGTTTCTAAATTAGATGGTGGTTTAGGTTTCAGGGATGTTGAGTCATTTAATCTTTACCTTTAAATGAAACTGTACTAAAGGCTTATTGATAATAAAAAAAAATTTACTCTCTTATCGTCTCTTGAAAGCTAAGTATTTCTGTAATGGTTCATTTTGTTAGGAATTCAAATGCTGCAAATAAACTCTTATGTTTACCATTCTACCTTAATTTCTCTTATATTTGAAATTCAAAACCTATTGTAACTCTATCTCTTAATGTAATCTCTACAACCCATACTCAGGAAATATTTAAATGTATAACATACACTGAGAAAATATTTTATCCTCCTTCAATTTATTTCATGGTATCAGAGCGAAGATAAGGTAGCAACTATTCAGCTTCTAGTGACACTTCACTCAACTCATAGTTCCGAACTGTTATCTAACTGACATAGCTAGTAATTACTCAGTGTCGTGGCTGTGGGTCTACTACAATTGTATACTGTTATTACTCGGTTTAAAAATTATAAATATCCTTTTTAGTACGGTGGGTGATGTTGACTATTCCACCTTAATCAAGCCGGTGTTATTGAATCTCGAGAATGCTTTGATAAGGTTGTGATTGATGAATAATAAGATATCCACTACCTTCTCGTACTTTTTCACAATAACCATTGTCTATCCGCCCTTATGCTTCACTTTTTCAGAATCAACAGCCAATTTTGTTATTTAGCCCCTGCAGTTTTTTTAGGAAACGAAATCACCGGTTTTAATTGATCTCCCGTTGTACGAGTTATTTCGGCACACGAGTGTCTTGCAACTTGTATTTTTCTTATTTTGGAAGTACCCGTTCAATTTCCTTGAGGACCCTGTCACTTGCCTTATATACTTTAATTTGTTTGTTATGATGGCCGCTATATTCCAATAATTATCTCTCAGATAGGTTGGGCACTAACTGGAAACGATACATCTGAAATTGGGAGCCATGGGAAATTTGTTATGCTGTACATAAAAGGTTTAATGGGTTATTTAATTTCATGAATAAATTTTTGAGGATTAATTGCTTATGGAACGCCATTGAGGAAAGAATGAAAATCGATTACCTCCTTAAAGGATTTCATTTGTCGTTGAGATCGTAACGCACCACCACACTTATCCTTATTAGAAAGAAACTCATTAAAGTCACCTGAACAGATCCAAGGTAAATTTGATTACTCCCCAAGTTGCTTCAGTAAAACCCAAGACTCGCGTCTCCTAGAAGTTTCAGGTCTCTCATAAATCCAGTAAAACGCCATTGAGTACAAGGATCACACCCAATAATAGCATCAATATGTGAAGAAGAAAAAGAAGAAATATTTACAGGAAAACAATTATTCCAAAGCATGGCTAAATCACCTGCTCAGCCAATACGACTAACAGAAAAACAACAGTAATAACCCAAAAAACAATGCACCCGTTCCATTTCATTACTAAATTTTTTTTGTTTTAGAACGTAATACCAATTAGGACTTATTACACGAAATTAAAGAACACAAATTATGAACTGACTGCCGACCACCAAGCCCGCGGCAGTTTCATACTAGGCAACTCATGGCCCCTGGCAGGGATGGCCAGGGAGAGTTATCCCTGCCTCCTCACGATCAGCCTCGTGGTCAGCACCGAAGCTTTCAACAGCTGTAGTCGATGCCTTCGTCATTGCCTTGGTTTGATCAGTGCCATTGCTTATAAAATCCTCCCTAACATTCCTTAAATCCCCAACCCCAACCTCATCCCTTGTCCTCTTCTCACCAGCTGAAACATATTTCATCCCTCGACACTCTTTACAACGTCTCACTTACTCAATTAAAGCAAGATGCGCTCAGCGTAGTAAGCTAACCCTGTAAGCAGACTTTGAGTTAGTAATCAAACACGCTACTAAATGGACCAATCATCTATACGAATAATTCATTCAAAACGGAATCATACAGTCAAAGAAACCGAAGCATAATGGTTAAAAATTCTTGTTGTTCTCTTAAACTTACGTACATGCCTAGTATTTTCTTATTCCTAAGGTCCAATAACAAAAGGTGTTAAAGCTTTCATACTGTTGACGAGATTCCTAAACACCCCCTGCATCCCTAACGCCAAGAAAGAGAAGCTTGTCCGCCCCAAGATTTCTCTCCGCATACCAATAGCCCTTGATCCCATTGGCTCTTGAGTAGAAGTTGATGACTTTGAAAAATTCCTTGAACTCGAATTCGAAGGCTTGTATTTCCGATTAGGAAATCCCTGTTGCTTGGTCAGGGCTATGTACTCCGCACAGTCAGATTCTTGGTGATCTACCTTCCCACATTCCCAACAAAAATCTGGCTTCTTCTCATAGTAAAAACTGATTTCCACATCCCTTGTTGAGGTCGACAAAGTTGTTCCATACTCGAATGGAAGCCGTAAGTCCATATTAACCCGCAACCTTAAATATCTCTCCGAAATTGGATCAATATCCAGCATATTCCCCATGGTTTCCCCAATAACTAGCCAACCTTTTCATTCATCATATTGAAAGGAACTCCATACACTGAATCCAGAAAGGGCATGAATCAAAAACCATAGTGTCGAGTGGCTGGCTGCCATCATATTCCCTAAAGACCAGTAGTGCCTTATGAAAGAGTCAAGGCTGGAAAGGAAATACCCTGTCCCTCTCAAGAGCATCAAAAAATTGAAAGACAAATAATCTTTCCCTTACTTCACGCACCACCGATTCCTTCTCCAGCTTCCAAATATTTTGAAACGCAACCCTTAATCCGTCATTATTTGCAGGTTTTTTCAACAACTTCCCAATGAGAAAAAACTGACCATCTGCCTCTAGGTTCTCGATCCATTCCTTCGCAATAACCACTTTCCCCTTCCCTTTTTCCTCCTCATGGATCGACACACAAAAAGAGATGAAGAAGGCGAGATGAGTAATAGAAAAATTGGAAGCCTCCAAAAAACCAAAAAGATAATAAATAAAATCCAAAGACTTAAGGCCAACGTCAATTTCATTATGATTTTGAAATTTAAACTCAACAACCAGATAAGAAGAAAAGATCCTAACATCCAGATCTATCAAAATCTGGAAGGTATTTCCAAACAAAGATTCACTATTTTTCATCAGGCAAAAAACTCCACTAGAAACGTCTAAGGGCAAAACACCACTAAGGGTCGGTGGCTCAAACAAGGATAGTAGAGTTTTCATTTTTAGTCTTGACTCATTTTTTTTATGTTAAATTAAACTTTAAGTTTTGAAATTAATCATTTAATCTATTTACTTTTCTATTGGAAAGATAAAAATTTTCACAATCTTATACGGTGCTATGAATAAATAATAATTGAATATTATATATTTTTAATATACATTCTTGAAATAATGATGTACACTTTTTTTTTAAGAAAAAACCAATATCCACAATTCCACATTATTAAAAATGTAACTTTTATATTTATATATTTAAATATTTGTCTCCATGGCGCGGGCATTTTCATTGTAATAGATTTATAAATGAAACTATGAGAACGCATGATTCAGCTATAGTTAACATATATACTTGATAGGCAAAGGAAAATTCAGCATTCATAAATTTGTCAGCTGAGGAAGTACATTTACAATATAGTAAACAGACACTGATGTAGCAGGGCAAGAAGAAGGAATGAGTAAATAATTGTGAATATTTTTCAGAGCATGAATGATGAAAGTTCCTTCCATTCAAGGGTTAAAATAGTTTTTAGTTCTTGTAAAAGAAGGGATGTGCTAATTTAAAGTCAAGAAATTTACACATCAAAAACATCTATTCATCAGTAGTTGTCAAAAGCATAACAAACCTAAACAGAAAAGTAAAAAATCAAAATAGAACAAACTTGAAATCATGAATTTTGGGTTGTGGTATTCAATTTCTTGATAACCTGATGTTGTGTTGATTTCATTTTTTTTTTGAAAACTTTACGTTGATTTCATTTGAGGCAAAACATAATTTAAAATTTCGAATTTGCATGAGGATAGAAGTAGATGGAATTTAGAAATGTAAGTATTAGCATGCTTAACCAGTTAACCTCCCATGGAGAACTTCTCTCTTACACTTTCAGAAGATTGAGTTGGAATTCCTCTTTGGTGTGCTTGACCTCTTGAAAAGATAGATGTTTCAAATCTGAGAAGAGCCATATGGCACCATTATAAGAAAGGGGCTGCACTGATATTGCCTGAGGGTATTGAGTACTTACTGCCACTTGATGTGCCTCTCCAGCTACATTGTCCTGATATTTCTCCTAAAATGTCGAGACCTGGTGCCGCCTTCATAACTCAAAAATCTGTCCAGCAATTAAGGTGTATACCACATGTGAGCACCACAGGAAGGACAGGTTGAATCAGACCACCGAAATCCACATATTTAAAGATTTTTCCTGAAAAGTTAAAAGTGAACAATAGGAGAAATCATAACACTCAGGGCCCGTTTGGTTCGTGGGTATCTTGGGATATACCCGGGTATCCCATGAGATGACCACGCGCTGGCCATGTTTGGTTACTATTTGACTGGGAATGGAAGTACCCGTGAGATGACCAGACGTACCACGATACCCGCGGTGATGAACACACACGGCAATCTTCAAGCCCTCTGATTTCACCGGCACAAAAAAAAACCCGGGTATATCACTTAAATGGGCTTGTTGTTTTTTTACAATTTTGTCCTCGTTATATTTTTATATTTACTACTTTTACCCTCCCATATATAAGCAAAAATTTTCCCCATTTCATCATTTTTTCCTCTCCTTCTCTCTTCTCACCGAGCCTCTCTCTCTAAGCAAAAACGCCGGAGCCGTTTATAGCCCAGATCGTCGCCATCTCGTTCGATCTATCTCGCCGCTTGGTTGGGTTTTGTTCCTCTTCCCCGGATCTACAAATTGATATAATTTTTATCAACTTTTCTTTAATAAAATTCATGTTCATGTTGTGATTTATGTTTTCTGAGCACTTTGGATTGATGATTTTTTCGGTTTGGGTAATTGTTTATGCTATATATATTGTTTGCTTCACTTGGTTTTTGTTTAATTGTTGATGTTATATTTCGGTAATATATTTGGGTTTTTTTTGTGGTTTTGGTTTCAAGATGACATTTTGTTTAGTATTTTGGAGGTTAACAATTATTTTGGTTTGGAGGTTTTGGTTTCAGAATTGGGTTTTGTTGATGTTTAACTTACCTATGTTAAGCAATTGTTTAAAAATAGTAGTTTTTTTCTTTTCAATTTGTAATGTCGAGTTTGAGTTGGGTTGGTAAATATGAGAAATCTCAAGTTTAGTCTGTCCTGTTTACAATTAGGTCGATTATGGGTTCGCGTACACAGTTTATAGATTTAGATGCAATGACTCAACTTTTAAAAATTAAGACTAACCCTCCTCGTGAGGTATGGTGTGAGAAAGAAATAGACCATGTTGTGGATGTGCTAACTGAGCATTGGTTTGCTTGTAAGGTCCCCTATTATGTGGATGCTCAAGCCTTGATTCGAGATGCAGCTAGGGTTGTGGAACGTTTTAGGGCTGGTGTCCATGGAAAAAAGAGGTTGATCATGAATTTTGGCATCAAGTAGGAGCTATTAAAAAGGAATTCGACCTAGCGGACTCAATGATTGGGTTTGGCTTTAGGTTGAACAGCTTGAAGAAGTTAGAGGGTCCAGATGAGCTGTGGACTATGTGGGAACAACAATTTCCACATAGTCCATCCCTCAAGGGGAAGATTTTGAAACACTGGACCCAACTGCAGATGATGTTCAAGGAGAATGTTTCATCTTAGTTGGATGGTTTATTGTTTGTAGTCCTTAAACTATGATCGATCTTAGTTGGATGGTTTAATATTTCTAGTTTTTTGTTCTCTTTGACAATGTGGATGCTTTGTATATACTTTTTCAATATAAGTATGCAAATTATTATTATTGGAGTGCTCAATTATTTGGTTTTTATGTATATATATATATATAATATATGATTTGTGTTATAATATTTGGGTTGAGTTTATAGTGTTTGGTTGGTATGTTCATTCTAGAAATGGAAGGAATTGGCAGAAGTAGGGTAGATAAGATTACCTGTTCTGTTGATGAAGAAAGGGTTTTACTTAAGTGCATGCAAACCCTCCCCAAATATAATGGCCATGTTCAGGCCAGGTTGGCTTCAATGCATCACTACCATGATCAACACTCGAATGCCGGAAAAGAATGTAACCTCCACTGATATCAATAGCAAGGGTGGGTTAATGAAAAGGCAGTTTCAAGTTATTCAAATGTTGTTGCGTGATGGTTTTGGCTTTAGTTAGGCCACACATCAACTTGTCGGGACCGACCAGATGATGTGTTTGATAATGATGACCCATCTTCATGCGTGATGTGTTTGAATGCTTGGATGGAGGTAATAAAATTGTCCTTATTCATGACCCATTTGGAAAATTAATAAGTGCATGGTTGTAGAAAGTTAAGTTAGGCTAACATGAAGATGTGTTTGATAATGATGTTTAGGCTAACCGACTCAATCCTTTCTTAGAGGATGTTGGCCGATTGAGGAATAAGTCATTACCGAACTACTCCTTGATGCAGCAACTGTGGGAACCTCGTAGGGGTGTTGATGATGGAGCTGTTATGGGTGGGGGGGGGGGGAAATGCTGAGGGTGAAGATGCCGGATTTGATGAATTGGACTAGGTGTAGGTCATGCCTCTAGTCTTAGGTTTAGGATGAACATTAAATGTGTTTTATGAATAACTAATCTATTTGTTGAAGACTATGTTGGTTTGGATATGCTTTGTATGTCTTGGTTTGTGAATCTTTTATATTTTTGCTTTTGGGTTATTATTATGGACTTGATAATGGTATGAAGTTAAAAATTCGGTTTCTCATGTAATTTGGTTTATTATTTGCGGTAGAATTAGTTCAAGATATGACCCAAACATATGTGGTTTATGTTGCAAGTGCATGGTTTTCGTGACGCAGTCCACAAGTCATTTGCGACTAGACAGGAAGCTGAACAATCATTTTTGACGTATTGGGAAATTAATGACAATGGGGGGGGGGGGGAAGAGATAGTGTAAACGCAATATAAAAACTCAAAATTTACATTTCGTTGGTTTCATGTATTGTTTGCCCTAATTGTAGGAATAATTGTTGGCAAAATAATTTTATTAATCTTATAATATTCTCAATTATGTATGTTTAATATGGAAAATTATGTGTAATGAATTGTAAAAACAGTTTGGAATAGATATTTAATCTATGAGTATGCTTATTATGTTCACTCTTACTAATGGGGGTAATTCAAGTAATTTGCCAACAATACCCTTCACATAACCTTCTTTAACTCTAACAAACATGAGTATTTTCTACATGGGTATCCCTAATTTAAGTGAAATACCCGAGTATTTGTTTCGCGAACCAAACGCAGTCATAAGATATAGCCATCTGATACCCGGACATTTCACGTAGCTATCCACATACCTATCAATCTAAATAACCATTGTCATATATGATGCCCACGAACCAAACGGGCCCTCACTGTTATAAGTATATAACACCAATATTATCAAATGATAATTCTAGCATAACAAATACAATTGAACATATCAAAGACAAATATAAAATCAGCACCATAATATTACCTTCTCGATGTTGATCAAAGCTGGAAGGAGAAGAGCAGCGGTCATGATCAAGAGAAGGAGCAAATCTATTTGACAAATATTTATTAACAGGCGGAGTCCACACTCGCGAATAACAGATTAAAACAGCATCTAAATTTGCAAAAATAAGGAACTTTTTTTTTGGGAAAGTAAAAATAAGGAACTTGAATCTTGCAAACATAATCTGGCTATTGTTAAGCCAATAAAACGTTTTCTTTAAAGGGGCATGCACAAATCTACAAACTTAATTTTGATCCACATCAATAAGTATGCACTCAATGAAACTATACTGTAATAATGCAAAAAATGTAAGCAAACAACTGAACAGTTGAGCACCTCAGTTCTATCAAAGGAACAACTCACCACATAGCAAACCTCAATTTGAAATCAGAAATAGAGATCCTCGAGCACCTCTGAAGCTGAGAAATATATATATTTCAATTAGCGAGTTCATGGTGAAAAAATGAAAGCAAAACGGAAAGAGAAGTCTTTTTTTGTTCTCCAATTGGCTGCTCACTCTATTGACGCATATGTTGGAAGTTTAGGACAAAAGTAGCTTGAGTCGTGTAGGACACACTGTCTTCAAGGATAATTTCCAGCTATTAACAGCTATCCCCCAGGATTAAACAAGCTCTTCCCGGAGTTGAAATTCCGAGGCTAACAGGGACCACAAGAAGTAACCCAGCAAGAGAAAGAGAAAGAAGAGAATTCAGAAAGTAGAAAGAAGTGTTTTTGAATTGGTGTAGAGAATGAGAAGTGAGGAGGGTTTATATAGGCCAAGGAAAAAGGGGCTTACAAAAGGAGGAGCCAAAATAATTAATGGCAATAATATTGTTGTCTAGGAAACGTTTTTGGTAAGGTTGGCAAGAAAATAACGCTTATACATTAATAAGAAATTATTATGACTGAGCTGGTTAACGTTTCAAGCATTGAAAGCCAAAATCGTTATGTCTCATGTAAAGGCCAAAAGTAAAACTTTGAGCTTTTGAAATACATGACATATCTCATATATGTCCAACAGTCCCCTACATATTTCAAAAGTTCATTTAGAAGAAGATAATTTTGCTGGGTTTAAAAACTAGTGAATGTAATCCATCGAGACTGGTGCCTTTGGGCTATAAACCAGACCTAGAAAGAATGAAATTTATAATGCACCGAATTTTGGTGAAGTTTGAAACTTCTATGAAACAAAAATTCTTTGTTGTACATTATATTTTCCCCAATCAGATTACAACCCCACAATTATTTGTGGTTCAACACGGTTTTGTTTTTCGGCCATGCACACGCCTAGTATTCATGAGTGCTCCAGAGAATTAGCCAAATTCTCATGGAAGCGGCCACACTTCACACTCATATAGGTGATTTCCATCAAGTGTAGTCTGTAGTTAATACACCACTCATAAGGGATATGGTAAATCATTAAAACTTTTATAACTTAGCCTCTCAACTTTGCAGCCTTTACACAATTTACACCATAGAAGGGACTTCATATATTATATAGTGTTTTACTATAACTAATAAGTGACTTGTTATTACCAATATGAACCTATTTCATGGGATCTCCATTCACATAGGTTGGGTTCCCATCACTATTAGTTTTTCACGATTGGCTTTAGTCTCATTTCCCTTGATGTATCATTGATCAATTTTCTACGCATGGGTAGAGGATCGGCCAAATTCACTTATGACTTCGCATAGTCAATGGAAATAATTCCATCTTAACAGTTTTTTTACCACATCATGTCTTAGATGAATATGTCTATTCTTGCCATTGGAAGTCTTATTCTTTGCAACGGCTATTGATACTTAGCAATCACAATGGATAGACACAGAAGGAGTTGGTTTCATTCCAAGTGGAATGTCAGTTAAGAGATTTATTAACCATTTTGCTTCGTTGCTAGCTAAGTCTAGGGTAACAAACTCAGACTCCATAGTTGATCTGACAATAATTGTTTGCCTAGATGACTTCCATGTCACAGCACCACCTCCAAAAGTGAACACATATCCACTTGTGGACTTTGTATCATCTAAATCAGAGATCCAGTTTGAATCACTGTATCCTTCTAATATAGCAGGAAATCCACTATAAAAGATACCATAATTAGTAGTACCTTTCAAATATTTTAATACTCTGCTCAAGGCATTCCAATGATCTTGATTGGGATTTTGAGTATATCTACTCAACCTATACACTGCATATGCAATGTTTGATCTCGTGAAATTCATCAAATGCATCAGACTCCCAATGATTTGTGCATAGTTAGATTGAGATATACTATCTCCTAGACTTTTCTTTAATTGAGTATTAGGATCACAAGGGGTACTCACAGGTTTGACATTAAAGTGTCCAAACTTTTTAAGTAGCCTCTCAACATAATGCTCTTGAGTGAGCATTAGGCCTCCATCACATCTTATGATCTTTATACCCAAAATGACACTGCCTTCCCCCATGTCTTTCATATCAAAGTTTGAGTCTAAGAACCTTTTTCTCTTTCACAACATCAATATTAGTACCAAAGATAAGCATATCAAAAGCTTCATCTTTATTCTTAATCAAATAAACTTTTGTATAGTGAGAGAAATCATCAATAAATGTCACATAATAATTTTTACCACGTCTTGTCATACATTGTTTAATGTCACCTAAATCAGTATGTATTAAGCTTAATAATTCATATTCATGGTTTATAGATATACAAGATTTTTTAGTCATCTTTGCTTCTACACATGTCAAACATTTATCCAAGTTGGTATTACTAACATTTGATATTAACCTTAAAGATTGCATTTTCTTAATATATGGAAAACTAACATGTCCTAGTCTAGCATGCCACAAATCAAAGGAATCAATTATATAAGCAGAAGAACTAGCATTTCCATTCATAACATTTGAAATATTAAGTACAAACAAGCCTTGATTAGAATAACCTTTTTCCTACCAGAATATTATTCTTAGTCATGACAATTTTGTCAGACTCAAAACCAACTTTCACACCCACTTTGCCTAAGAGGGACACAGAGACTAAATTTGCCCTAATGTTAGGGACATGCAACACTTCTTGAAGGGCCAAAGTTTTGCCCAAAGTTAATTTGAGAAGGACCTTCCCTTTGCCCAGAACTTGAGCAGTACGAGAGTCACCAAGATATATTGTCTCTTCTCCTTCCCCTACTGGAGTGTAGGAGGTAAAAGCGTCTCTGTTGACATAGATGTGCCTTGTAGCCCAGAGTCTACAATCCACTCTTTCACATTCGCCATTATGCTGGTTTGAGAAACAACTGCAGCAATAATATCTTTAGAATCATCCGCTTCAACAAGATTAACTATTGCTTTGGCAGATTTGTTGTTGTTTCCCATCATTCTCTTTCTGCATTGAGATGCATAGTGGCCAGGTTTGCCACATACAAAACAAGAACCTTGTTTCTTGAAAGTGGGGTTAGTAGGCTTAGGTTTATAATCATGCTTAACATAAACTTTCTTATTTTTCTACCTATTTTGGTGCTGCACTAGGTTGGCTATTGTTGTTATCTCCTTGGCTTTGTTTGCATGGATCTCTTTTCGAGTAATTACTTCAATGATGATGTGCACGATCAAGTTAGCAAAATACATCTACTTTTGCTTGTGCTTCAATTGCTGTTTGTAGTCTTTCCATGAACAATGAGAATTCCAGCAACAAACTCCTCTGGTAGTTCGATATTTTCAGCCTTAAGATCATCCACCAACTTATGATACTCATTAATTTCGTCTTTGATGTCTTTGTCTTCTGACATCTCCCACCTATAAAAGTTCCCAATTACAAACTTCTACTTCCCAACATCTTCAGCGGTATACTTTGTCACCATGGAGTCCCAAATTTGCTTTGCTTATTTGTAAGGAGAATATACATCAAATAGCTCATTAGAAAGTGTACTGATTATAGTATGTCTACACACCTTATTTGCATGAACCCAATGTTCCAATTGGACAGCTTCGGCTGGCTGGGCATCAGTCAAGGCATATGCAACATCATGCATATAAAGGGCTGAGAAAATCCTCTCCATCCATCACTTGAAGTTGTAACCATTAAAGACTTCTCTCTTCGAAATGTCAGGAAAAGGCTTGGCGTATGTGACTGGCGGAATAGGCACTGCAGCAGTACTTGCGGAGGGCATGTTTTGCTTGTCAGCAGCAAGCGTAGCAGCGGTGGCGGTAGCAGCATCAACAATGGCAACATCGGTGATGACAGTTTCGGTGTTGTTTGTTGCAAATTTAGGACAAAAATAGCTTGAGTCGTGTAGGACACACTGTCCTAAAGGATAATTTCCGACTATTAACGGATATCCTACAGGATTAAACAAACTCTTCCCGAAGTTGGAATTCCGAGGCTAACAGGAACCATAAGTAACCTAGCAAGAGAAGGAGGAAGAAGAGAATTCAGAAAGTAGAAAAAAGTGTTCCTGAATTGGTGTAGAGAATGAGAAGTGAGGAGGGTTTATATAGGCCAAGGAAAAAGGGGGTTACAAAAAGAGGAGCTAAAATAATTAATGGCAATAATATTGTTGTCTAGCAAACGTTTCTGGTAAGGTTGGCTGGAAAATAATGTTTATACATTATTAAGAAATTATTATGGCTGAGCTGGTTAACGTTTCAAGCATTGAAAGACAAAATCGTTGTGTCTCATGTAAGGGCCGAACGTAAAACTTTGAGCTTTTGAAATACATGACATATCTCATTCGCCACATCAATTTATATGCATGTTAACTTTCAAACAAAAGGGAATGTTGCTCACCCTCCATGTCTTACCCAAGGTAAAAAGAAGTCCACAACATAATAGGATACAACTGGCCCAAACGAAAGAGTTGAAGAAGAAGCTGAAATAGGTTCCAAGCTGTTGCTTGGACGTCTAGTAAATCTATGAACATGATTAGTTGAAGTAGTAGTTGGTGAAGATTCAAACTGAAAAAACAACAACAAAAACAACAAAAGGTCATCATGAAGTTGATCATAAGGTAAATCAAAATCAATACTCAAATGCCAAAAGAAATTTCTACTCCAAATCATGGCTTTCCTTTTTCCCCCACAACTATTCTCTGTAGCACATGATGAGCCATTGGTTTTGGAGTATGCAATTATTAAACTATCTAATTTAATCAGAAACTACAAAGATGAAAAAACCAAATAGTGTATGATCAATGGACACAAATTATATATATATATATTTTAAAGATCATGATCATATTCAGTATCCATAAAAGGAAGTTATATATTTTACTTGTCAAGTAGTTTAACCAACTAAATATACCTTGACCATCTCAGATGCAAGCTATTGGACTATCTGCACATTCTTTGACAATGATTTTCGACATCTATTGGCCAAAATCATGTGTAAAAATGCACATACAATCAAAACCAAATGACATTATTGATTGCGTTCTTTCATTTCAACATTAGTTGTAATAGCACTAAAAGATATTACTATTAAGAAATTATGCATGTAACAAAATGACAATTAAATTAATAAATTTCCAACTATAATTAAAATGACTAACTAAAATAAAACTAAATTGACCCATATTTCTCATGTTTCTATACTTTGGATTAACCATCGTATATTAAATTGAATGGACTAAAATCATGAGTGTCGTGGCCCTTAATTCTATCATCTTTTGTTCCCAAGTTTGATTTCTACTTGGTATATAACATTGGAAAAGATTATCTAGCAAAAAAAAAAAAAATGGAAAAGATCAGTCACTTACCTTTTTTTTTATCCTTTTTAAGTTTTAATAGCTAGTCTAAAGTTCCTCAACTTTCGTCTCCAATCTGTCGAAAAGGTGAGCAAATTGATCACTTCAATTGTCACTCATGATAATAATAATCAGTATAATCATACCAACAATAGTTATGAAGCAACATGATCTAACCACAATTAAAATCTCTTCAACTCAAAACATGATAAAGAGAATGGTGAAAGTCAAACTCACATGGAAGAAAATATCATCTTAATTGGAGAGTGGAGACTCAAAAGAAAACACAAAATTTTTAAAGTTGCATCCCAATCAGAGACCATTATAGAAAAACAAAACAAAGATTAAAGAAATGAAAATTCAGGGAAAAAGACATTGATGAAATTCATATATCTTCATACTGAGCTACATACTTATATAAGTAATTCTAGGACAAAACAAAATATCCAAAAAGAAAAATACAAAATTAAAAAAAACCATCAAAATCTTTAGATAAAAACTGAAAAATCTCTCATTTTCCTCTTTCAAATCTCACATTCTCTTCCATATCCTTCGAAGAATGAAAATTCCCTTCTCTTCTTAATTGTAACTCATGGCCCTAAATCCAAATAAAAAGGGAAGAAACACTTATCGTAACAGAAGAGAGAAGGGAGAAAGTGGGATGTGGGAAGACTCGGAGAGAGAAAGAGAGAGAAAGAAGCGAAGCGGAGAAAAAGATAGAAAAGATAAGAAGAAGATTCTGGAGAGGGAGAAGAGAGAGTGAGAGACGGAGGTGAGGAAAGAGATTGAAGGAAAAAAAAAGGAAGAGAAGATTCTGGAGATGGAGAAAATAGACCAAAGCAATAGACGACGTGGCCTTACCTTATTGGACTATATAAACAGTACTAAGAACAGTAAAATGAGTCTAGGTGTACAGTTCTTTGAACAGTGCACGGAGGGGGAATCTCATTATATAGCTCAATTAATATGCATATTAGTAATATATTGAGTAATAGGCAAAAGTATAAATCTATAAACATTAAAGAACAATAGATAATAACAACATACTTTAAAGTAGATACAAGTCGTGAATTCAAATAAACAATGTCATTTAATTCTTCTCAATAATTTAATATCATAAGAAAAGGTTCGTTCAGAAGTTAGAAGAAAAATCATCATATCTTCAAAAACCAATCTGAATTCCCAAAGTCCAAAGTCAAGCATCTTAGAATTCCAAAATCAATACCTGCAAATTACAAGAAAGATTACATGTGATTCTTGTACTCTAAATATCTAATGTTGATTAAATATTTATTAACAATTATATAAATAACAATTATAATTATACTACCAGAAATACTATGTAGATAATAACAACATACTCACATATATTGCTATTAACAACTCTTTCAAAGAGAAGTTAACTACTCTAGCATCTTCATGTCCCTTCCAAAGGTGCTTTCATACATTTTTCAGCTATTAATATACATAAAAGGTAATTTAGTCATTAAAATAATACAAATGAGAGAGGTAGCCCGCTCTGCCGCATCGGGCGTCTTTTATCTTTTTTCGTAAACCAAAAAATAATCATAAATCCAAGTATTATGAATGGCAAAAACTATTTTGAGTTAGAAATCCATTAATAGTACTAAGTTGTCGTTTGAAATATTTATATGCAATGAGTTGGCATATGAATTTCCTAAATATATTATTTATTTCGTAGAAGAATGATATTGCCATGTAATAATTTCTTCTGTTTATTGTTGCTTAGTAAAATGAACTTGTCTATTCGTTGACTTCCATAACATTGAAAACATTTTTTTTTTTTGCTATATGATGTAATTTTCATTCGTCGAAGCATCTTTTTAATTTCCCTATTTGATGTTGTAGTTTAGCTGTTTGGAGAGCCTTTTGGTCGTCAAATTCAATTCAATTCAATTCACTACAAGAGAATCAGTCAATTGCGACCAACAAAATTGCAACGACAGAAGTCGTTGCAAATTTGTAACGTCATTTGCGACGAAATAAAACGAGGGAGACCAACTTGGTTGCAAATTTCGTTTCAAAAGGCTTTGCAAAACCGGGCGTCGCACTTCAGTTGCAAAAGTGGTCGCAAATATTGCGCGCCAAATGGCGCGCCTTCTATTGGTTGCAAAAAGTAAATAGTCGTTGCAAATTTTGGAACCATTGCTATTCGTTCCAATCGTGGTCGCGAATTTTGCGACAACTGGTTGCAAAAAGTAATAGTCGTTGCAAAATTTGGAACCATTGCTATTGGTTCCATTCGAAGTCGCAAAATTATTCAAAAATTTTAATAGAAATAAAATAGTTTTGCAACGAACTGTGAAACGTTCTTTGCGATGGATTTTGTAACGGGTTTTGTTGGCGTTGCAAATCTCGTTGCAAATCTGGAAAAAATTATTAAAAAAAAAGACCAAAACGCTGCGTTTTTTTTTGGTGGTTTTTCATTTCATTTTCAATTTAGAGCAGTTGGAGAGACTCCCCTTTCTTTCTTTTTTTTTCAGCCCTCCTTCTAAATTTCTCTCTTCTTACACGTTTTTTTCTCTCAAAATCCCACTCTTTTCTTTGTAGATCTAGAAATTAGTTGTTGTCGTTTAATTACCCAAGCATGAGAAGTTGATGATTTTGCCTCTACACCTCTATTTTTGGTTATTTTAAGTTGGTATGTTTCTCCTCTTATAGTTGATGATTCTTTTTTTTTTTTGGCTTTATTCATGGTTATTGATACTTTTTTAAGAATGTTAGTGGATATCTTCAAATTTTATAATGTTGTATTTGTATAGATTTGTGTGTATTTGTTTATTAGATTCATTTTAAAGTAGATTTGTTTCTTGAAATTAGAAATTTTAATATTTTTAATATATTATAGTATAGATGTGTGGAATTCTTCAATTATTATAATGTTGTATTTATGTAGATTTGTGTGCTCAACTATAAAAGTTCATAGTTGTGCCAATTTGTTTCTTAAAATTAAGAATATGTATATTTAATATATTAGTGTATATTGTTTTAGTGATTATTTGTTATTAAGATAAGTTGTATTATTTAATGTTAGGAAAATGGATTTTTTTTTGGCCAAGTTAGGGAATTGATTGCAAATGTTTGATGTATATTTTTATTTAGGGAATTATATCATAGGTTTAATTTAAAAGATATCATTTTATTTCAGTGATAATGTCGTTGAGAGCATCTAGATGGTAGATGTATAATAAGAATCTACCCGGCCGTAGAGGACTAACCAATGAGTTCATTGCGGGTGTGGAGGAATTTATTCAGTTTGCAAGTACACAGTATGAGCATATGGATGGGGAGTTACTTAGGTGCCCGTGTAGGAAGTGTGACAATTTGCAATTTCTTGACCCAAAGGAGGTGACATTGCACTTTTACAATAAAGGTTTTACAAAGAATTACTTTAATTGGGTTTCTCATAGTGAAGAATTATGGGTTGAAGAGCAGCAAGTTGATGATGTGTCAGAAGAACTAAATTTAGATCAACAGTTTAGGGATTATGAACACAGAGGTTCTAGCTTTGTTCCAGCTTTGTTCCAGATTGGGGACTCAATAGTGAACACACAGGTCATAGCTTTATTCCAGATTGGGGACTCAATAATGAACGCACAGGTCCTAGCTTTGTTCCAACTGCTTCTTTTGATGAAGTCGGTCCAAGTGGTGAACCATTTTACGGGGAGGCACAACCATCTTTCAAAGAGGTAGTTCCTAGTCCTTTGGGTGATGAGGTTCCCAATCCTTTGGGTGATTTGTATGACAAATTCTTTAATTTGCTTAAAGATGCAGATGAGCCTTTATATAGTGGATGCGAGACTAACACCCAGTTGTCTATGGTTGCTAAGATGCTACGTATGAAGGCTGAAAGGAACTTGCCTGAGAGTACATTTAATGAGTTTGCTAAAATGTTGAAAGATAACTTGCCTCGAGATAACACCTTGCCAGAGAACTTTTATGGATATAAAAGGTTGATTCGAAATTTTGGTCTACCTGTGGTGAAAATTG
This sequence comes from Corchorus capsularis, assembly GCA_001974805.1. Lineage (NCBI taxonomy): Eukaryota > Viridiplantae > Streptophyta > Magnoliopsida > Malvales > Malvaceae > Corchorus > Corchorus capsularis. The sequence continues at coordinate 86,696 of AWWV01006856.1, forward strand.
ATGCTTGCAGAGATGGTTGCATGTTGTTTTAGAAAGATGACATATCTTTGGAATTTTGTAAGTTTTGTAAGTTGCCAAGGTACAAAAATATGAGGGGAAGAGTTGATAACCCGAAGCGTAAAAGGATTGCACACGCTATACTGAGGTACTTACCTTTAACTCCAAGATTGTAGAGATTGTATGCATCGGAAGTAACTGCACCACACATTAGGTGGCACTTTTCTCATGAAATAGATGAAGGGCATATGTGTCATCTTTCTGATGCTGAAGCGTGGAAACATTTTGATCGAACTTATCCTGATTTTGCCTTTGAGCCCCGCAAGATTCGGTTAGGCCTTTGTGCTGATGGTTTTAGTCCATATGGTCAGTACGGGCAGAGTTACTCTTGTTGGCCAGTGATTGTTACTCCTTACAACCTTCCTCCAGGAATGTGCATGAAGAGTGAATATATGTTTTTATCTTTAATATGTCCTGGGCCTAAGAATCCAAAGAAGAATATAGATGTCATTTTGCAACTGTTAATTGAGGAATTGAATCATTTATGGGATCATGGTGAGATGACTCATGATGTCTCCACTGGTGAAAGGTTTAACATGAGAGCTGCACTGATGTGGACGATAAATGATTTTCCTGCTTATGAATGCTATCTGGATGGAGTACCGCTGGGTTACTTGGATGCCCAATATGTATGGAGAACTCAAAGTGTTTCTATCTACAAAATGGTAAGAAGGTAAGTTAATTTGACTGCCACAGACAATTCTTAGTGAGAAATCACCCGTATAGGAGGGATAAGACATCTTTCATTAAAGGTAGAGTGGATTGGGATAGCGCTCCACCAAGGTTGACAGGAGATGAGATTTTGAATCGTGTGTCACAATATAAATCTCCTATGGAGGATCCTCGAGGCAAGACTCCTGAGTATGGTAATGGTCATAAATGGACAAAAAGGAGTATCTTTTGGGATTTGCCATATTGGAAAACTAACATGATTCGGCATAATCTTGATGCCATGCATATAGAAAAAAATGTATTTGACAATGTTATTGCAACAGTCATGGATGTACCAGGCAAAAGCAAGGATAATCTTAATGCCCGCAAAGATGTTAGACTTTATTGTGATCGTCCAGAAATTGCTATTCCTGTTGAAAGTACATTCAATCGTAAACTCGAAGCATTGTACACATTGACCAAAGAACAAAAACTGAAGATTTGCGAGTAGCTGAAGTCTTTGCGATTTCCTGATGGGTACGCTTCAAATCTTGGTAGATGTGTAAACATGAATGAATTGAAGTTTAAAGGTTTGAAGAGTCATGATTGCCATGTGTTCATGCAAAGGCTAATTCCAGTTGCATTCAAAGAAATGTTGCCAGACTTTATTTGGGCTACATTAACAGAGTTGAGTTTATTCTTTCAAATCATATGCTCCACCTTGCTTGATATCCAAAAGCTTCAGGAGTTGGAGAAGAATGTTGCGGTTATGCTGTGCAACTTGGAAAAAATATTCCCTCCTGTTTTCTTTGATTCGATGGAGCATGTTTTAGTTCACTTGCCATATGAAGCTATTATTGGAGGTCCTGTTCAATATTGATGGATGTATCCCTTTGAAAGGTAATTATTTGACACATTTAAAGTTTTTGGATGTTCATATACAAGTATATATTCAATTTAATTATACTTAATTATAAAATTGTTTCATTTTGACTTGACTAGGTTTCTTCATGAATTAAAGAAAAAAGTCAAAAACAAAGCTCATGTGGAAGGTTCAATATGTGAAGCTTACATTGTCCAGGAAATGTCATACTTTACCGACCATTTCTTTGAACATAATGTGACAAGTAAAAGAATGAGACGCGGAAGAAACGATGAAAGTGTTAATTATGACCTTCCACCTTGCTCTATATTCAATTACCCAGGTCGTGGTGAAGGTCAAAAAATTTTAAGGTGGTTGTTGGAAGAAGAGTTACATGCAGCGCAAACATATATATTGCGTAATTGTGAAGAAGCACAACCGATATACCAGTATGTTTTCTATAGTTTATCCTTTAATAAGATTCCTTGCATTTTGATCTTTTTCATTTTTTTAAGGTGTGTTTTAATTCATGAAGGATGTTTGTCACGCACTTACAACAATATGACAATGCAATCATTGATGAGATGGTCGATAAGCATTTTTCGAAATGGTTTACGGGTTATGTGAGTTCCATGAATAACTTATTTTTTATCATATTAGCTTCAAATCTCATAATATATTCTTAAATTATTAAAAATATTCTTAATTGCCGAATTCTTTTTAGGTTCAAAATCCAAATAATCAAGTTACCAATCAGTTATTGACAACTCTTGCTTGGGGTCCATTTACTAGAGTGAAAACATTTTCGAGTTACTTCATCAATGGGTATAACTTTCACACCCTTGAGCACGGTGAAACTAAGTCAACCATGAACAGTGGTGTTTGTGTTCGAAGCTTAAATGGTGATTTTTATGGATTACTTGAAAAAATAATACAATTAGAGTTCTCGGACATGCCACCAAAAGTTGTCATCCTCTTCAACTGTCAATGGTTTGATCCTACAGTAAAGGGAATGAAGATTGACAAAAAGTATGGCATTGTTAATCTTAATCGAAAGCGAATGTACAAAAAGTATGACCCATTTGTATTGGCACAACAAGTAATCCAAGTGTACTATTGTGATTATCCAAGTTTGAAGCGGGATAAAGCTGATTGGATGGTTGCTTTCAAAATTAAAGGTAGGATGACTATCGAGGGACGGTGGAAAGAAAATGACATCCCTCCTTACCAAATGGATGAAACTGAGGCTAGACCAGTTGTTTCTACTTATGAAGTACTCCCACCATTGAATGATCCAAATGGCATTGATCTGTTTGTTGATCTATCCGACTTTGGGCCACAATGTCATCGGTTGAACCTAACAACGGTGGTGGAAGAAGAAGAGGAAGAGCACGAGGGTTATGATGAAGATATAGATGATGAAGAAGTTGATGATGAGGATGATGAAGAAGAGTTGGGATCTGCTTTTTAATCATTAGACATTTTTTTTAAATCAAGTGTACTTGATAAGTGCAATAATTTACACTTTTTAGAGCTTATTTAGATTATATCTTGAGTATATTTATTGCACTTTCTATGCTTTTTAGGATAAATTCTCACATTTTGTGTTTTTGAGCTTGAAGGTTAATTTGGAGTGATTTTAGGGAGAAAATCATAACTTTCAATCCGAAGATCCGTTTTAGGCGATTCAAGTGCCCGTGGAAAGAGGATTCAAGGCTCTACAACTTTCATTTGGGACTCGGAAGCTAATTTGGACTTGAAGAAAGTGAAAACAATGAAGGAAGTTGAAGACTTGGCAAAATCCTGATGGAGTTCAACTGGGAACCCAATTACACCTCAACTTGGGGCCCGATTGAAACCTACAAATTTTGATTACTTACTGTCCTGACCAGGAGCCCAGTTGAGCCCCAACCGGGCCCCCGGTTGTGCCTGACGGCCCAAATTTGCTTTAATCCCTGCTTGCGAAAAAAAAACCTTGAATGCAATGAAAATTCAAAAGGGAGTCAAAAATTTTAGTCTAGAAATTGGACTTCAAAATAAACGGGTAAGCAATGAAAAATTCAAAAGGGAGTCAAAATTTTTAGTCTAAAAACTGGGCTCCAAAATAAGGGGGTAATCCGAAAATTTTTAGGCTCAAAATTTTCCAATGTCCCCTCCTCTTTTAGTTTTCATATATATACCAAACCCTTAAAAACTCTTTAAATCCCTAACTAAAATCACTCCCACTCCCACGCCGTTACTCTTCTTTTCAACTCCACAATTCTCTCCCTTCTCTTTATCCATGTCGAACCATTCTATAAAATTTGTTCTTCTTCTTTTCCATTTCCTATTCTAGTTCATCTTCTTCAACCTTCTTCATCTTCTTCAACCTTCAAAGCCGTCATTAAGGCCGAAACCCTAGATCTCTCCTTGCGCCGTCGTCCGCCATTTAACTCTCAACAGATGATTTTTAAATCTTTTTAATCCTCTATTTCTATCCTTCTTTTGGCCACTCGAAAGTGGGAAAACAAACCCTGTAATTCCCCCTACTTCGAAACCCTAAATCTTCGCTCCATCATATAAGTTCTTTTTTTTTCGCTTTGTTGAATAAAGAAATCCTTTGCTGTACACCACATTAGAGCAAACGTTCACCACATTTAAATCACAAAAAATTTTCAAATTATTAAATAAAGAAATCCTTTGTTGAGAATGCTTTTATTTTTTAATTTAGAGTTGAGTAATTGAATTTGTGACCTTTTAGCCTTCACAGAGTCGCCCAACTCCCAACCTGCTCCCAAAAAACTAATTAATTAGGCAATAATTGACATTGTTGCCATTACCCTACCATGGAAATACTATTCTTTACTAGTAGTTTTCATGGAAATATAAAATTTATTAGTGCTTGCAATTTGGATTAAACCAAATGGCACCGATTTGGTCACATTTTGTGGGTGTTCACTTATAGTATTTTATTTGTTCATCGTTTTTTGACGGTTTATAAAACCTGTAAATATTCAACTAAATTCAAATGGGTTCATAGACTTCAAACTTGAAATTGATGGATTTGAACTTTTAATATTCTGATCTCTTCACACTATTAATATTTGAAATATATATGATTGTAGTTTTTGGTATATATGATTTCTTTTGCAATCCTTAATTATCTATATTAAGCAAATTAGCTTGTCCAGCTTAGCTTAATTCTTTTTGTCATTTATTTTGAATGCCCTTTATTCTGATGCATATTTCAAATATTCAAATATTTGCAGGACTTGTACAAATGACTAGAGATAAGACAAAGCCAGTTTCCTCTAGACAATCGTCTGGACGAGCAACTTCTGCTAATGTGGCTAACCCACTAGCACCTCCCTGTGTGCAAAGGAGCAAGAGACCAGGCTCTGTTGGTGCTTCTGCTAATGTGGCTAACCCACCAGCACCTCCCTGTGTGCAAAAGAGCAAGAGACCAGGCTCTGTTGGTGGTGTAGACTTGCAGACCCTCATTCCAAATTTTGTCCCACCACCAGTCCAAGAGATTCCACCAGGTGCTCCTCAAGAGACTGTGGGAGAGTCTGATGGAGATGATGGGGAGCATTCAGACGGTGGGGAAGAGGATTACTCTGATGATGACGAGGAACACATCCAACAAGGCTCCCAAGCCCAGCAAAGACCAGAGTTTCTGCCCCAAAGGATACATATTGTCCCAAGTGACATGGAGTAATCCCTTATCTTTATTTTAATTGACTTATATAAAATATGAACTATATGTTCTATTTTTTTTACTATATAAAAGAATTTATTGGATGGAAGTTTGATCCAATTGTGTTATCAAATTGTCATTTTGTTAGGAGGAAATGATTTAAGGACATGTTGGCAACTGATATCCTTAAAAAATGGTACAGAGGGGTATGGAACACATGGTCAGATGTGTCGGCAGAGGGTAAAAAATGTTATTGGCAGAAATTTCAGGTATACGTACTTAGTTTTAATACAAAAATTTTTGATATGTTAAGTATTTTATAAGTTACAACCTTGACTTAATTTTTTTTTTATATGTTGTAGGCACTTTTCACTTGGGCACCAGAGGATAAAAATGCAGTAGAACTAAAATATGGACAGAGATGTGCTCTATGGTTGAAAGGAGCTATGCATCGATGCCGAATGAATCGAAAGAAGCCTCGGTGGATCACTAGAGCCGTTTGGAAGAAACTGGTTGAACTATGGGATAGCAAGGAGTATCAGGACTTGTGCGCAAAGAATAAGAGAAATCAACTCTCAAATTCCGGTGCCACAATTTATCGTGGAGGGTGTATCTCCACAATTGAACATAGAGACAGAGAAGTAAGCACATCAACCATAATTTCATTGTTTTCATTGTTAGATTGTTTCATAACATTTAACTTGATGAAATAATACATTTAACTTGTGCATTTTAGGAATTTAAAATAGGGGAAAAACAATCAAACTTGGATATCTTCATCAAACTAAACACTGAGGAGGATGGGATCACATGGAAATCAGAAGCTGCTCGGTTAGCTTAGGTAAGTCTTTGGTCCACCTTTTAATTCAATGGCTTGGTAGATTGTTGAATTTGGTATATTTATTGTCTTGCTGAAATTTTGCATACTCTTTGAGTTAGTTAGCTTGGGTTTTCTCTGCTGCAAACAAATCAGTTCTATCATTTAATTCAATGTCTTGTCATATTTAGCTTGTTTCAATTTCATTTCTTTATCAATGTAATTTGTTTCTTTGAAATTATACTATGTTACGTTCTTAATTCAAGTCTGTAAGGGAGTTTTTGCAATATTCTTTAATGATTATATGTACATCGCAGGAGAAATTCAAAAAGGCTCGGGCTGAGGAAGTATCCCGACTAGGTGAGGGAGCTGTGATCAACGATGACCATCTCTGGGAGAAGATTATGGGAGTCCATAAACGTCGTTGCTATGGTCTAGGCAACCTAATAACTGAGATGGCAGTCTTCCCTACATGCTCTCAATCCTCCCAATCCACCTCAACCATCAATACTGATGAGTCAAGTTTGAAGGAGGAGGTTGCAGAATTGCGGCAACTCGTCCAGCAACAAAACAAGACACAAGAGTTAATCCTTGCTGCCCTTCAGAGTGGAGGGATCACCTTGCAAGCGGGATCCATTCCTGTTGGATCAAGAGAATCTGTCTCCCAACCTCAACAAGTTAGATATTGTTTTAACTTGTATGGGTATGAACACAATTATCGTATATTATTAGTCTTTTTTTTGTACTTATATTATTAGTCTAATTAAAATGATTATGGTGTTGGACCATAACTTTTATTTAATATTAATGTTATTATATTATAATTATTATTATTATTGGTATTACTCTTTTTTATGTTTATTTATTTATATTTCAATTGGTAATGATGGTTATAATGTAATTGTCAAAAAATATAAATAAAACAAAAATCAAAATAAATATCAGTTAATTTCATTAATTAAAATCAAAATTAAAATTTGCAACCACTATTGCAACTACCTACCCCGTTGCAGACATAAAATTTGTTGGTTGCAAATCTCACACTTTGCAACCAAGTTTGCATCCACAAAATGTGGTCGCAAAATTTGCAACGAAGTACACGTCGCAAACGGAGTCCCATTCACCATCAGATAGTAACCAAATAGTGGAACGATGTTTGCAACGACATAAACGGACGTCGCAAAAGTTGCAACGAAGATTCTTTTTTGGTTGCAAAAACTTGTGATGGGGTTTATTGCGGTGCCCCATATGGTGGTTGCAATGTCCGTCGCAAAGCCTCGATTTGCAACGAGATGTCGTCGCAAATGGTCGTTGCAATTGACTGGTTTTCTTGTAGTGATTTGTGCTTCAAGTGCAGCAACTTTTTCCAAGTTAAAATCTTCTATTTCAATTCCGTGGGTATCCTGCAAGTCCAGAATTGCACTATTTGCAGTGCTTTGCTCCGCAAGCTCTCTATTTTCGGCCGAGTATCCATAGGAAGTATTGTGCCACTGTTCGTTGATTTCCCCTCTAAATTCCACTTTTACCTGGTAAGCATCCAATATATATTTTTTCTTGCTTCGTAAACAGCAGGAACTGAAGTTGAGAGTTAGGCAGAACTTTTCCAGTGCTGCTTTAAAGTCGAAGTTAATAATTCTGGCCTTGTTTTTGTTGGACATGGTTAATTTACAAAACAAGTTGAAGAAAGTTTAGTGTGCAATTGGAGAAATGGATAAATTCATTATTCAATAATTCAATTTCTATGAAAGTTTTTTGTAAAAATAGTGTGCTGGATTTGAAATAGATGCTGAACACATGCAAAAGTGATACCAATAAAAGACAAGATGCTTGCAAGATTTTTTTTCAAGAAAAGCAATTTTGGTCTTTTAAGAAAGGTATCTCCATCTTCATTTCTATTAATTAGCCAAAGGGGTGAAAGTTGTTGGAAAACAAAGCGATGCACAAACGTAGAATCAGTAAGAAATAAGAACAATCAGTTGATTGGGCTACATACCTTGATGCTTCTACTTTCTTGTTGGATGGTGTCTTTGTCAAGGATTTGGTTGGAATTGTATATATTTATACTACTATCCAGAAGTGACCTTTGGGATCATGTGATATAAGTGTCGTTTTGGTCTATTACACTTAAATATAATCACCACAGTTATCAAATAAAAGTCTAATTAATGTCCGCTACTTGCATGCGTTGTGGATCTTAGATATAGCGGCAGTTTTTTGGGCAATCATTTTGTGGGATGTCTGTATTTCTTGTATTAATACAATCCAATATATACAGATATAATAATTCGTTTATTAATTGTTTAAAGTTTGATTTTAAAAACCATTTTTGGTTTTTCATTTTCAAGAGTGTGAAACATCTTTATGTCAAACAATCATCACCACAGCTGCTTGATTTAGAATTCAATATATAATTGTAATTCGACTATATACACCTTCACTTTGAGCAAAAACTTCAAACATTGTTTCTCCAATCAAATTTTCTCCCCAGTCACATTTATCAGGTGTATGAACTAAAATACACCTTTTTTTCTTCAGAAAATCAGGTATTATATATACAAATTGTTCTTATATTTTTTTCCTAAAAAAAGGATTGGTTCTGATAAGCTAAATTACCTGTGAGTTTAAAAAGGAAAAAGGAATTCCTAATAGTTTTCTTTTTTGAAAAATTGAAATCGTATTCTTAATTGTTTATGATGTTATTTGGAATTACCAACTTTCCACATCAACATTCAAATTAATTCCAAAATCATAGACATTAGAACCGTGAAACAACATCACAATAAAAACCACATGTAGTACTTGTAATTATTGTTGATCCACTTAGACGTGCTAGAGGGGGGTGAATAGCACTTTATCAAAATTTGTGGTTCACTAAAAAGCGTTACAGACACTATTTCAGAGTATATTAAAGTCACTAATGCAAAGCAGGAAAATAAACATTAAGTAAAATCAAGTGAAAGTAACAGGCTAATAATAAAGACGTTAACAACTGAATAGTGGAAAAGTAAAGAGATTGAGAGAAGATAAAACTGGAACGATGAAGGAAGTGATAAGAGATTGGAGACACATCAATTTATAGAGGTTCAGCCTTTCACACCTACGTCCTCTACCTTGGATACCCCACCAAGGATTTTCAAATCCACTAATCAATGAAGTTAACCAGATCTTCACAAAACCTGTTACAATCTCAAAGCTTCAAACCCAAAGCTTTGACACCAGGTGCAAACCCAGCCCCAAGTGCAAACCCACACTTGTAAAAACACAAATAAACAAGTATCAAGGTGTAGAGTTGATCTCAACATATCGAAATACACACATTCAGGCCTAAAACAATCTAAAGATTTAAACTTAAGCGCTAATACAAAATATCAAAGCTAACAAAGTGAACTAAAATTAAGAACAAGACTTAGATGTTAGGGATTTTGAAAGTCTGGAGAGAGAGAATAATCTGATCTTCAATTGTGCTCCAAAACTTGTCCTCAAACGGTTAGATTTGAGTATTTATACTCCTCTCTAGCAAACTAGCCGTTTGGTTTGAAATTCAAACCATTTTCCCGTTTTTATTGTCCTTTAATCGCGCCAGCTGTTAGTTGCTCTAGCGCGTCCGTACGACGTTGATCGCTTTAGCATGTCCGTACTGTTTGTCCTTTAGCTGCTAGTTGCCTTATCTCCAGATCATTGATCCCATTAATGTCTTCGAGTTTTCTTTCAACTTCTGAATTTATTTTTGACTTGATGATTCTTCACACATGGTGTCTTGATTGCATTGTCTTTAATTCTGATTTCTTCTTTCTGAATTGACAGACTTTGGCTTCAAAGATCTTCTTTAAAATCTTTAAACTTCTTCAAGCACTGAAAACTTCATGGCATTCTTTTACATTAGTGTCTCTAATGCAGTATTCTTTTTAAGGATCTATAATGCTACAACCTTTCTCTATTGAAGGCTTTACTGCACACTAAGTAGATATGTTAGCTTACATAATTAGGCTTATTTTGTTATCATCAAAAACAACAGGGTTCAACAATCTCACCCTTTTTTGATGATGACAAAACTAGCCCTGAATTGAGATAGAGCTAATCTAACATAGGGAAATATGATAGTAAGATAAGACTCCCCCTAAGTTCACGCCAACTAAATTCAGAATTGATCAGAGCAATACAGATATGCTGGTTATGTATTTAGACAAAGTAAATCAAGTCTAAAACAAGTTTAAAGAAAACTAGAAACATAAATAAGACAAGGACTAGAAATAACCAGAAAATCCCATTAATGGCATTACCATACATATACAATTCAGTTCAGCCAGATAAAAAGGGGTTTTCGAAAGATTTAGTAATAAGTTTTTGGACTCCCCTTGAGTTAGTCAATTCATCTTCCCCATCGACCCCATCCAAGCATGCTAAAGTCTCCTTCATGCATGCTGGTTTTCAAATGCTGAACACTCTAGGTAAAGGCATTAAATTCCACAGCATATATATATAACGAATATTCAATGGTTTTCAATGAGCTCAATTCATAATTCTTCTCCCCCTTTTTATCATAAGCAAAAAAGGGTTTAATATTTCCTGCACAAAATTGTTAGAGAGAAAATTCAGAAATATACATAACAAAGATAAGTAATAAAGCATAAGATAGATAGAAGGCATTCACATGCCTTACAACAAATATCCAGAATATTCAAGGCACTCAGCAGGTGCCAAAATACAGACCAAATAGAGTAAATAACAGAGTTTTAAATGCATATGAAATGCATGAAATGTTCAAAATACAAAAGGATAATACAACTAATGCAATCTACTCCTCATTTCCTTCAACTTCTTCCTCAGAGCTGCTTGAGGGAATAATGACTTTGGGAGTTGATCTCTACTGCGATGACTCTAACTTTGCTTTGCTTCCTGATGGACTTTGAGAGGTGACTGCTTCAGCTTCCTTGGCCACTCTTGACTTAGTCACTCTGCCAGTAACTGCTACTTTGTTAGTTGTTATGGCTTTCCTCTTTATTCCTCATTTGTGAATTCCTTTCTTAAGAGTAGTTTGGGCATCCTTTAAATCTCCATAGCCAGTTCTTCTTTTTCTTGCTTCTTACTCAGATTCTCAGCAGATAATTCTTCAGCAATCATCACATCAATGTCATCAGTGGTTTGCTTGATGATCTCATCAGCTTTCTTCTTCTCTAAAGCTTCTTCTTCTTGTTGTTCTGTATTGATGGCTCCAGTTTTCTCAGTTTGCTGTTTTTCTTCACACTTTTCTTCTACAACTCTAACTTCAGCATCTTTCTTGGATTTGTCACCAATGGAAGAGCTATCTGCAGTTGACTTGTGATCATCATCTTTTTCTTCATCAGAACTATCAGGTGGAATGATAGCTTGTTTCTCTGCAAGTTTCTTTGCTCCAACAGTGTCACTAACAGTCTTTTCTTTTTCCTGTTGCTCATTCTTTTTCTTCTGCTGTTGCTCACTCTTTTACTTCTTCTGCTGCTCTTTTGTTTTCTGTTGTTGTTCTCTTTCATAAGCTTTATTTGCCTCTTTTACTATTTCTGTTGAACTCTTTGCTTGTTCTATATCTTCTTCAAATGTGTACCCATGAGGCTTCATTGATGCGTCCCATCTCTGCTTGGATTCCTGACTTATCTTATTTAGCTCTTCATCCATTTCCTTCCAACTCTTTAGCTTCTCAGTCAGTCTAGTAGCATCTTTGACCCTTCTACTCTTGTATGCTGCTGGAAGTGAGTCATAGTAGTCACCCATCTTCTCATGACTTGCTAAGACCTGATTCATATCATTCATGAATTTGACACACAACATCTGAGTGTTTCCTATCAGAGTTCCCATCAAGCTATTTAGCTTTCCAATCTCTTGTGCTAGGCAGGAAATATCCTCATTCATTGCTACTGTTAGTCCATTCATCTTATCCATCACAACATCTTCTCCTTTCTTCACTTCGGTTGCAACACTTTGGTCAATCATTTCCATCATTTGTTGTTCTTTGATAATGTTCTTAATAAACCTATCAGTAGTCTCTTTGGAGAACTTGACACAACCTTCAACTAAGTCTTTCTCATAAGGCTTGAAGTCTTCAGCAATTAAATACTTCTTCATGTATCCTGTAATGATATGACCATAGCCACAAATCATCTTCTTCTTCTTACTGGCCATCTCCTTCATGCCTTTAATGAGAATTCCAGCTAAATTGACCCTTTGACAGTCATAGATCTTCCACAGCAGCCAAACATCATGATTACTCACATAACCTACAACTGCTCTTCTTATACCTAATAGTGCATCCAATGAACTGATGAATCATCTTCACATAACTGTTCCTGATGAATCTAGCCCTAGAGTTTTCAGGCAAGTCCTCTTCATTCCCTGAGATTTGCCTCCAAGCAGCATTCCTATCAAACAACTCATCAAAGTCTTCTTCTCCTTTGTAGTCAATTCCCAAATAGTTTCCCAAGGACTTGGGTGTAATGACCATCTCATTATCATTAACGCAGACTACAATGTTCTTATCAAGAAACTTAGATCTGGCATTATCAGACTTGATTGATTCAGGAGATTTTGCTATTCCAACATAAAATTCCTTAACCAGGGAAGGACTAAGCAAAGTATACTTATAATTAGCAATACCCAGCATATTCATCATCTCAAAATTGTGTTCTATTCCACCATAAGTATCATCTCTTAGAAAAGTTTCCCAATCTATCAACTTAGCAGCCATAATCTGAAATTCTGTAATTTCATCATACATGTTGCATAGAGCTACAGTCTTCAGTCGATCTTTGATTTTGCTGGCTCTCGGGAGCTTTGGAAACACTAATCTGGCACCATCAAAGCTTCCTTTCCTTTCCTTCGCCGGAACTGTAACCTCCTTTTCCTCATCGATGTCGTCGAGCTCAGAAAGCTTTCTTTTAGCCTAAACGCTTTCTCCTTGCATCATTACTCTCGGCAGATGAGTGAGAGTTTTTGAAAGAGAGGTTGAATGAATGTATGAATGAGAGAGAAAACAAAGTTTTTACAGGGATGAGAAAGAGAAGAAAATAGAGGTGAGAGAAAGAATTTAGGGTTTTTGAGAGAGGCGAATAGAAGAAAGAAATTAAATAGAATGGGAGGAATAAAAATTCTTGGAAATGGAAAGAGTTTTTCGGGAGAAGGAAAGAGTAAGTGAACCTTTTTTGGATTTTAAAGTGACTCAATAAGGATAAAACCAACTTTTGAAATTCAAAAAGTGTACTGTCATGATAAGGACGTATCAGGCGCGGAAAACGGGAAACTGAAAATGCGTGTCAGAGGGCAAAAATCCAACATGTTTTGTATGTATGTATGCATCTATGTATGTAAAGACAATAATGAAATAATGAATGAAGCAATTAATTAAAAATTACTAGAATCTATCATGCCAAGCTCATGCCTAATTATGCTAAAATGCTCATCATAGAGAGGTTTAGTAAAGATATCAGCAAGTTGTTTAAGAGTACTAACAAGCTCGATTTTGATGTCGCCTCTTTGCACATGATCTCGGATGAAATGATGTTGAATCTCAATTTGCTTAGTTCTTGAGTGTTGTACAGGATTCTTTGTGATATTGAACGCATTAGTGTTGTCACAGTAGAGTGGCACCCCCATCATGGTGATTCCAAAATCCCGAAGTTGATGCATAATCCATATCAATTGGGCACCAACAGCTATGTATTCAGCTTCAGCAGTTGATAAAGCTACTGAATTCTGCTTCTTGCTCGACCATGATACTAGCATTTGCCCAAGAAATTGACAAGTGCCACTAGTGTTTTTTATATCTGTTTTACTTCCTGCAAAATCAGCATCAGAATAACCTGCAAGATCTAACAGGGATCCTTTAGGATACCATAGACCTAGGCCAATGGTTCCTTGAAGGTACCTGAAGATTCTCTTTGCAGCAATAAGGTGAGATTCCTTAAGACAAGATTGAAAACGAGCATAGAGACAAACACTAAAGAGTATATCTGGCCTGCTAGCAGTGAGATAGAGTATGGAGCGAATCATACCTCGATAGAGTTTCTGAACAACTACCTTACCTTTCTCATCAGAATCCAATTTAGTACCAGTGGCCATTGGTGTCTTCATTGGTTTGTAGTCATCTATGCCAAATTTCTTGAACATTTCTTTTGTATACTTGGACTGGCTAATGAAGATACCTTCAGAACATTGTTTAATTTGAAATCCTAGGAAGAAGTTTAATTCTCCCATCATGCTCATTTAGAATTCTCCCTGCATTTCTTTAGCAAAATACTTGCACAAGCTTTCATTAGTAGCACCAAAGATAATATCATTAACATAAATTTGAACAATTAGAAAATCATACTTTTTCTTTTTAATGAAAAGAGTAGTATCTATACTTCCCCTTGTGAATCCTTTGTCCAGGAGAAATTTAGATAATCTTTCATACCAGGCCCGAGGTGCTTGCTTGAGTCCATAAAGAGCTTTGTGAAGTCTGTATACGTGATCAGGATGGTTGCTGTCTTCAAAGCCAGGTGGTTGTTCCACATATACTTCTTCCTGAATGTGACCATTAAGGAAGACACTCTTTAATTCCATTTGGTAGAGCTTGAAGTCCATGTAACATGCAAAGGCAAGAAGTAATCTGATTGCTTCGAGTCTTGCCACATGAGCAAATGTCTCGTCATAATCTATCCCTTCTTCTTGGTTGTATCCCTTTGCAACTAATCTAGCTTTGTTCCTGACAACTCTGCCATTTTCATCTAGCTTGTTCCTGAATACCCACTTTGTGCCAACAATACTCACCAATTTATTTGGATTGGGTTTAAAAAAATGAAAAAAAATGAAATTCACGTTGAAAAAAAAGGGGCAAGGGGTGGCGTGGAGTCAACAAGTGAAGGTCTATTACCGCAGACACCTGCTATAGGTAATACCTCACGTGGTTACACATGTTACAGGTAATACCTCACTTGATTAGACACGTTGCAGGTAACACCCTGTAACTGGTAATACATGTTGATGGTAATTCCTTGTGACTGGTAATACATGTTGGTAACACCCTGTGAACTGGAAACACCTCACTACACGTGATGGCATACTTGGACAGTAATACATCCATTTATTATACTATCATGAGTGTGCCTTCTCATATGTATTTTTACACGAGGAAAGCGCAGCTCAACATTTATTTACATGTGTCTCCTCATATGTATTTACATGAGTAGAGAGCACCTCTAACAAGAAAAAAATAAAGGGAGTAGACATGCCTCCCTTAGGCCATAGTAGCCATGATAGCCAAAAAAGGTTTATTATCTTGCATATTATCATTATTATCATGCATGAGAATCCTTATATTAAGAATTCCCATGCAGGGGGCAAAATGTAGACACGGATTTTTGGCTATGTCACGTGTGGTAAATGCAACGGACATAAGTCACGTGTCACATAAGTAAAATCAAATATAGTGGAGTTGACTTGGATACGTGGCAGGGTCTGAGGTCAACTCTACTTGGGATGTACATGAGAGCTTGGCTTGGTGGATCAACTAGGAGGTAGTTGGAGTACTCCAACCTTTTACCGATGGGAGTGACATGGCTTACCCTTACCTCTTTAGAAAAAATAACACTATCACCATGACACACCCTTACCAATTACCCCTATTAACCATATTATCCATACATATATTGTAGATAATTATGGTGATTATATTATCAACCATATTATCCATATATATTAGAGATAATTATGGTGATTATATTATCAACCATATTATCCATATATATTAGAGATAATTATGGTGATTATATTTATCAATCATATTATCTTTATATATATTGGAGATAATTATGGTAATTATCAAAACTCCTCAGCTCACCACTATAAATAGTGAGTTAGAGCAGCTGAGAGAGGACTTTTGGATTCTCAGAGAAAAAAGGCCGAAACTCTGTTAAAATATTCACAGACAATTCTCACCCAAAAAATACTTCAAGTTCTTCAAAAACTTCAAGTTTTGATCCCAAAAAAAACCTGCCACTCACGCGCTCATCGTCGGTATCTGCTCTGATCTTCCTCTCCGCCGCCTCCTGCACATCTCGGGCTTCATTTGCGGCGTCTTCTCAACCACAACAAAAAGAACCCTCTACACCTCCTTTATATTTTATCTTGGTTTTTCTTCCAGTACCGCAGATTCATCCTTATTTATTTATATGGCTCTCAAGGAACTATTCTGTTGCTTTTATATGTGATCAGACCAAAATTATGCATCTTTTTATGGTCATTTTCCTATGCTTTTTGGGTATTTTATGCTTGATTGATTATGCCTTATATTTGGTATATTTGTGTTTATAGGTGCTAAAGTGAATAAAAGTGCAAAATCACCAATTTTGTACCTTTTTGGAGCCTTTTTGGATGATTATTTACACAAATATTTTCCAAGGACAATTTGGATGAAGAATGGAGCCAATATGATCGTGATTGAAGAGCTTGAAGAGTCAATTTTATCATCATAAGATTGATTTTCAAGAGTTTGAAGCAAAGGAGCAAAGTTGAATTTAAGGCAAGAAGACATATCAAGAGGCGTTGTAGCACTGGAGCACATGGGGTGCGAGGCAAACCAGGTGGGGCGCCAAGCTTGCCGCATGGGCGCCCAGCGCCAATCGGGCATGTCACCTAGCCACACATGGGCACTGTCGACCTGGGGCCTGAGGCCAACGCCCTGGGCGCACTAGCCATTGACATGGGCGCCCAGGGCGAGTCGGGGCCAGCCATGCACGCGCTAGACAACCATCACGTGTCATTTTGATCGATCGTTAGCAAATCACAAAATAAATCCCCACTAAATCTTGCTTGGTAGCTAGGGTAAGTAGGGGTCGAATCCACAGAGAGAATGGTTAATTCCTTTTCCTAATTAATTGTCTTAAAAACAAGTAAGTAAAAGAGGATTTTGATGATGGAAGTATGATTGAGAGCAATGAAAGTAATTAAGAAAACTAAAGCAAGAAATAACAATTATCAAAGAAAATAATTTATGAAGTCAAACCCTCCAACATAGAACTAATATCCCTCTTGACAAAATTAATATGGATCATCGATATCAAAATATTATGAAAACAATGGATAGTTCGCCTAAACTTAATTTAAATATAGTAATTACCTTAGATGAATTAACCCATATCACAGCGATTAACTCCTTTTATTCAAAATATCACTTTACCATCATGGCTTAAGATCCATTAAGAATAAAGCATTAAGCATAGTAATTATTAACAAACACAAAAGTAATAAGAATATCACATACAAATCACTTTTGATTCTTAAAATCTCTTGGAGAGAACGATTAATTCTCAACCAATTACTACCAAATAATCAACCTAGTTACTAGTCATCTCACTAGAATTGATTTAGCTAATGTAAACTTAATTTATCAAGAAAGTGACGTCTCCAATCCATCAAAACAAGTAAACATGCAATTCAAACAGAGATTTAAGAAATACCCAATAAAGATTTCATAGATAAGTGCAAAATCTCCCCATAATAAAAGTCAAGAGATCAATTAAATTCTACATTGGAGAAATTAAGGGATTAGCCACTCATGATTTGAGTGACCAAACAAATAACAAAGAAAAGGAATAGAAAACTTAGCAAAGTAGGTCTGGACGGCAGCCTCTCCTCTTGTTCTCCAAATTGTCTAACCTAATTTTGAAGAGAAAAGGTGTCTATTTATACTAGAGACTTAGGGCAAATTTAACCTAGGACAAAATAGACTTTTAAGCTCATTAAACCATCTTCAATTGGGTGGAATTTCGTCCTCTAGGTCTGGGCTATCTTCAAATACCGAATTCAGGCTAAGCATATCAACTTGGGCTTGATTTCATGGGCTTTTCTAGGTCCAGCATGTCTGCAGAAACTTCAGGGGCATTTTCGTCCATGATAACGGCAAAACTGGACTTCGACCAAAACACGAAAGTTGTAGCTCTTGGAGTTAGCTTTCCAACGCCTACTCATCTGCCTCATACGGAGTTCTGGATCAAAAGTTATGGCCAAAATACAGAAGGGTCGCCAAATCTGGAAACAAGTGAAGAGGCTTCAAGGTGAAGAGACGCATGGATGCTGCTGGTGTGTGCGCATGTGCTGGCCCCGACTCCCGCTGGGCGCCCATGCGGATGGCTTGTGCGCCCAGGGCGTTGGCCTCAGGCCCCATGTCGCCTGCGCCCATATGTGTGCTGGGTGGCGCTCCCGACTAGCGCTGGGCGCCCATGTGGTATGCTTGGCGCCCCATGTGGTTTGCCTCGCGCCCCATGTGCTCCAGTGCTACAACGCCTCTTGACATGTCTTCTTGCCTTGAAATTCAACTTTGCTCCTTTGCTTCAAACTCTTGAAAATCAATCTTATGATGATAAAATTGACTCTTCAAGCTCTTCAATCACGATCATATTGGCTCCATTCTTCATCCAAATTGTCCTTGGAAAATATTTGTGTAAATAATCATCCAAAAAGGCTCCAAAAAGGTACAAAATTGGTGATTTTGCACTTTTCTTCCCTTTAACACCTATAAACACAAATATACCAAATATAAGGCATAATCAAGCATAAAATACCCAAAAAGCATAGGAAAATGACCATAAAAAGATGCATAATTTTGGTCTGATCATATTTCCCCCACACTTAAGCTTTGCTAGTCCCTAGCAAACTAGTACACTTTTCTCAAAAGAAAGGGTAAACAATTTCAATTGCACACACATATTAAGAGATAATCTAACCATGAAGTCAAGAGAGCAAAGAATAATGAGAATACTTAATCTCAAAATCAAGCAATAACAAGCATCATCATTCTTAAGTAAACATAATAAGAGAAGTTCAATTCACTTACCATCCTCTTCTTCACATGACCATCACTAACTATAAGCTTGTGTATACATCTATTTCCAAAGAAAAAGTACTATCATGGATATTAATCAAAGATTAGGATGGGTTTAGAAAAGGCGACTCACTTTAAAGAGACAAGGTTACTAACCTTAGAAGTGTCCATGGTTTGGGCTACTAGCTCCCTTTATTTTTGAGGTTACTAACACTCATTTTTATAAGAGGGACAATATTTCCGCAATTCCATGCCTCTTATCTTCTTTCCAAGGGTTACTAACTCCTTTTGTTAAAGAAAAGAGTGACAACAATGGACAATTTTTTTTTTAAAGCAGAAATACCTCTTCTCCTCCCTTCATGAAAGCACTTCTTTCCTAAAGATGTAGCTACCCTTACTACCCCCACACTTATGTCTTGACATATCCATGACATACCTTCATATTTGTAATCAAGAATCAACACAAGTTCTAGAAGTAATAAGTCATGAAAGCATTGGATAAACGAGCTTATATCACAATCTCAAATTATGCTTAATTCTAAGAAATCAAATGCATGCTAAAACTTAATCAAAGATTAAAGCATTCTTAACACTCTAAGCATCAATCTTTCACAATCAAATCAATCACTTAACATGTATATAACAATTAAAATTGAATTTTCCCAAAATTTCAAGAGATAAGGAACTACCTAACCAATCCTAAAAGCTAAACCTAAAGTTAATACTAATCTAAACATGCGAGAATTATTCCACTTTCGTAGGTGTACGGTGGCACTTAGCTCGTGACGCAAGCCATTTCAACCTAAGACTGAAGGGGTACTTAGGAGGTGTTATGTCACCTGAGGGTTTTCTTAACTAGAACGATACCCACAAACATTTTATTAAAAACTAAGTAGACTAAGATAACTAACATATTAAGCATTGACCTATCTCCTCCCCCACACTTAAAATCAACATTGTCCTCAATGTGAAAGCAGTCAACAAATCATACAAACAAAGGTTGCTTATGAAAAGTAAAGAGGTGAAGGTTGAGCGGCATACCTTTGGCTTGTTGATGAAGTTGCAACTTAAGCATAAAAGCAATGAAAATAAAAAGGAATAGGGAAAGGGAAAACTTAATTGATGAAAAAGAAAAAGGGAGAGTTAGAAAAACAAATAATTTAAGTTCTAATATACTCCCCTTTTAGAATTACCATCTATCAAAGGCCTTGAAATCTATAAAAACAAACAAAATTAGATCAAACATAAGTAAAATCAAGACTAAAACTATTAAACAAATAAAAGGTTAAAGAAAATTGGGTTGCCTCCCAAAAAGCGCTTGTTTAAAGTCATTAGCTCGACTTCCCAATTTTTCAATCTTTGGGAGGAAGAGAAGAATAATCAGGATCTTCCAAATCTATTTCCTCGATCGCATATGCTGGCTTTGGTTCAAAGAAAGGTTTGAGTCTTTGGCCATTGACTTTGAAGGTGTCTTTCATGTCCAAGTTTTGAATTTCAACAGCTCCATGTGGAAATACTCTTATCACCTCATATGGTCCAGTCCATCGTGATCTTAATTTTCCAGGGAAGAGCTTCAGACGACTTGTGTACAAGAGAACCTTCTGACCTTCATGAAATGATTTTCTCAATATCCCTCGATCGTGAATTGCCTTTGTCTTCTCTTTGTAGATCCTCGAATTCTCGTATGCTTCATTTCTGATTTCTTCAAGTTCTTGCAACTAAAGCATTCTTTGGAGACCAGCTTTATCAAAGTTAAGGTTGCATTTCTTCACTGCCCACCATGCTTTATGTTCCAATTCCACAGGCAAATGACATGGCTTACCAAACACAATTCTGTATGGAGACATACCAATTGGTGTCTTGTAAGCAGTTCGATAGGCCCATAAAGCATCTCCTAATTGTTGACTCCAATCTTTCCTTTGCACATTCACTATATTCTCAAGAATCAACTTCACTTGACGATTAGAAACCTCAGCTTGCCCACTAGTTTGAGGATGATATGAAGTAGATACCTTGTGGGTAACTCCATATTTCTCTACTAATGATTGCACTACTTTGTTGCAAAAGTGTGTACCTTTGTCACTTATGAGAGCCCTTGGAATTCCAAATCGAAGAAGGACATTGTTCTTCAAGAACTTGACCACGGTCCTAACATCATCCTTCTCAGTAGCAACAGCTTCAACCCATTTGGAGACGTAATCCATAGCAAGCAGAATATAATTGTTCTTGCAAGATGAAGGAAAAGGTCCCATGAAATCAATCCCCCATACATCGAAGATTTCGACTACAAAGATAGGTGATTGAATCATTTGATTACGTTTCGAGATATTGCCCACCTTCTGACATTGTGGACAAGTCTTGCAGAATTCATGTGCATCTCGAAAGATTGTTGGCCAATAGAATCCAGAATCCATGATCTTTCTTGCTGTCTTCTTGTGCCCAAAATGTCCTCCACATTCATGACTATGGCAAAATTCCAAAACTGATTTAATCTCCTCGTCAGGAATGCATCGCCTTATAATTTGGTCAGGTCCAAACTTCCATAAGTGTGGATCATCCCAAACATAATTCTTAGCATCACTTACGATTTTTGCTTTAACTCCTCTGCTTGCATCTGGTGGTATCTTTCGTGTCACTAAGAAGTTTGCAATATCAGCATACCAAGGAATTTGGGAAATAGCAAACAATTGCTCGTAAGGTAGTGCTTCATTCAGTGTAGTCTCCTCTTCATTTCCTTCAATTCTACTCAAGTGATCAGCAACTAAGTTCTCTGCCCCTTTCTTGTCTCTTATCTCTATGTCAAACTCTTGAAACAACAAAAGCCAACGCATAAGCCTTCGTTTTGCTTCTTTTTTAGACATCAAGTAGCGGAGTGCAGCATGATCAGAATAGACTATCACCTTAGATCCCAAGATATACGGCCGAAATTTCTCCAAAGCAAAAACAACGGCAAGCATCTCTTTCTCAGTGGTGGTGTAGTTCTTTTGAGCAGAATCTAAAATTCTTGAAGCATAACAAATAACATGAGGTACCTTGGCTACTCTTTGGCCTAGAACAGCTCCAATGGCGACATCACTGGCATCACACATAATCTCGAAAGGCAGATTCCAATCAGGTGGCTTAACAATTGGAGTGGTGGTGAGGGCAACCTTCAACTTGTCAAAAGCTTCCTTACAATCATCTCCAAACTCGAATTCATCCTCTTTTTGTAGCAATCTACACATTGGGGCAGAAATCTTTGAAAAATCCTTGATGAATCGTCTGTAGAAACCAGCATGTCCTAAGAATGATCAAATGTCTCTGACACAAGTTGGATAAGGCAAATTTTGAACAACATCAACCTTTGCTTTATATACTTGCAATCCATCTTTCGAAACCACAGGACCTAGTACAATGCCTTGTTGTGCCATGAAATGGCATTTCTCAGCATTTAATACTAGTTTAGTCTCAATACATCTTTTCAATACTAGTTCTAAGTTATGAAGGCACTTATCAAAATTATCTCCATAGACTGTGAAATCATCCATAAATACCTCTATTCTGTTTCCTATGTAATCTTGAAAGATGCTCATCATACACCTTTGAAAAGTCGCAGGTGCATTACACAGACCAAAAGGCATTCGAGTGTAGGCATACATACCAAAGGGGCATGTGAAAGTGGTCTTTTCTTGATCTTCAGGGGCAATTGGGATTTGAAAGTATCCTGAGAACCCATCAAGAAAGCAGTAGTAGGCTCGACAAGCTAACCTCTCCAACATCTGATCAATGAATGGAAGTGGGAAGTGGTCTTTCCTTGTGGCAGCATTTAACTTTCTGTAGTTGATGCACACTCTCCATCCATTTTGCAATCTTTGAGGAACTAGCTCTCCATCCTTGTTTTCTACAACAGTGAATCCTGATTTCTTTGGTACTACTTGGACAGGGCTGACCCATTTACTATCTGAGATGGCGTAAATAAGACCAGCTCCAAGTAACCTAAGAACTTCTTCCTTGACAACTTCAGCTAAATTTGGATTTAGTCTTCTCTGAGGTTGCCTAACTGGAATAGCATTGCCTTCTAATCAAGTCCTATGCATGCAAACAGAAGGACTAATCCCCTTGATATCAGCAATCGTCCATCCTAAAGCTTCTTTGTACTTTTTCAAGACTCTGATTAACTTCTCTTCTTGCAAACCAGTCAACTTACTTGAAATGATTACAGGAAGTGTTTATTTATCTCCAAGGAAAGCATACTTCAAATCTTTAGGAAGTGGCTTCAATTTGACCTCTGGAGGTTGTTGAATCGAAGGTAGATGCATAGGCTTTGTTTCCAAACGAACATAAGAAACTGATGCTTTCTCTTCAACTGCAGGGAGCGATTCAAGATCATGAATGGTGTCTTCCACCGTATCTAGCAACTTCACTTCTGCTTTCTTAACTTCTTCCTTGTCCAAGCTATTCATGATTACCATTTCGAGGTCATCTTCATGGTTGA
>AWWV01006857.1:0-14300 GCA_001974805.1 Corchorus capsularis
TAAAATGACCAAAATGCCCCTAAATGTGAGAATGACCAAAATGCCCTTGAATGCAAAAATGCCCCTAGGTGACCCTAATGCCAAAATTGATTTAAATTAAAGGATACCGAACAAAAATGGGCATCTACACCTGCTACTTGTTGATTGCTATGGCTTTCTTCTTCACACCTCCTTTGCGAATTTCTTTCTTAGGAGTAGTCTGAACATTCTTGAAAATCTCCATAGCCAGCTCTTCTTTAAATCCTCAGCAGATAATTCTTCAGTTATCATCGCGTCAATTTCACCAGTGGTTTTCTTGATGATATCATCAGCTTCCTTTTTCTCTGTGGCTTCTTCTTCTTGCTGTTCTGTATTGGTGGCTTCAGTATTTTCTGTTGGCTTTCCTTCTTCACCTTTTTCTTCTGCCACAACTTCATCACCCTTCTTTGACTTGTTTCTTGAGGAGGAGCTATCTGCAGTTGATTTGTGATCATCATCCTTTTCTTCATCAGAGCTATCAGGTGGAATGATAGCTTTCTTCTCTGCAGGTTTCTTTGCTTCAGCAGCCTTTTCTTTTTCCTGTTGCTCACTCTTTTTTTTTTCTGCTGTTGTTTGACTTTCCGCTGTTGCTCTCTTTCATATGCCTTATTGGCCTCATTCACAATTTCTGCTACTCTCTTTGCTTACTCAATGTCTTCTTCTGATGTGTACCCATGAGGCTTCATTGATGCATCCCATCTTTTTTTGGAATCCTGACCTATCTTCTTTAAGTGTTCTTCCATTTCCTTCCAGCTTTTTAGCTTCCCAGTCAATCATGTAGCATCTTGAACCCTTCTACTCATGCATGCTGCTGCAAGTGAGTCATAACAGTCTCCCATCTTTTCATGTGATGCTAAGACCTGATTCATATCATTCATGAATTTGACACACAACATCTGAGTATTTCCTATCAAAGTTCCCATCAAGCTACTTAGTTTTCCAATTTCATTTGCTAGGTGAGTAATATCTTCTTTCATAGCTTCTGCTAATCCATTCATTTTATCCATCACAGCATCTTCTCCTTTCTTCACTTCAGTTGCAACACTTTGGGCAATTGTTTCCATCATTTGTTGTTCTTTGATAGTGTTCTCAGAGAACTTGAAGTCTTCAAGAACTTTGGAACCTATCAATTGTTTCCATCATTTGCTGTTCTTTGATAGTGTTCTTAGAGAACTTGACACAGCCTTCAACTAAATCTTTTTTATAAGGCTTGAAGTCTTCAACACTTAAATACTACTTCATATATCCTGTAATGATGTGACCATAACCACAAATCATCTTCTTCTTCTTGTTGGCCATCTCCTTCATGCCTATAATGAGAATTCCAGCTAAATTGACCCTTTGACAGTTATAGATCTTCCACAGCAGCCAAACATCGTGGTTGCTTACATATCCCACACTGCTCTTCTTATACCTAATAGTACAACCAATGAATTGATGAATCATTTTCACATAACTGTTCCTGATGAATCTAGCCCATGAATTTTCAGGCAAGTCCTCTTCATTTCCTGAAATTTGCCTCCAAGCGGCATTTTTATCAAACGACTCATCAAAGTCTTCTTCCTCTTTGTAGTCAATTCCCAAGTAATTTCCCAAAGACTTGGGTGTAATTACCATCTCATTATCATTAATGCAGACTACAATGTTCTTATCAAGGAACTTAGATCTAGCAACATCAGACTTGATTGCTTCAGGAGATTTAGCTATTCCAACATAAAATTCCTTAACAAGGGAAGGACTAAGCAATGTATACTCATAATTAGCTATACCCAGCATATTCATCATCTCAAAATTATGTTCTATTCCACCATAAGTATCATCTCCTAGAAAAGTCTCCCAATATATCAACTTAGCAGCCATAATCTGAAATTCTGTGATTTCATCATACCTGTTGCGCAGAGCTACAGACTTCAGTCGATTTTTTATTTTACTGGCTCTAGGGAGCTTTGGAAACACCAATCTAGCGCCATCAAAGCTTCCTTTCCTTTCTGTACTGACTTTTGCTCGCTTCGCTGGAACAGTAACTTCCTTTTCTTCATCGATGTCGTCGAGCTCAAAAAGCTTTCTTTTAACCTGGTTGCTTTCTCCTTGCGCCATTACTCTTGGCAGATGAGTGAGAGTTTTTTGAAACAGAGGTTGAATGAATGTATGAATGAGAAAATGTTTTTACAGGGAAGAGAGAGAGAGAGAGAAGAGAATAGAGGTGAGATAAAGAGTTAGGGTTTCTGAGGGAGATGAACAAGAGAGAAGAAATTAAATAGAGAGAGAAAAACTTTTGTAAACAGAAAGAATTTTTCGGGAGAAGGAAAGAGTAAGTGAATTTTTTTGGATTTTGAAGTGACTTTACCCAATAAGGATAAAACCAACATTTGAAATTCAAAAAGTGTACTGATATGAAAAGGATGTGTCAAGCACAAAAAGTGGGAAACTGAAAAGGCGTGTCAGAGGGCAAAAATCCAACACGTTTTGTATGTATGTATGCATGTATGTATTTACATATTAAAGACATTAATGAAATAATGAATGAAGCAACTAATTAAACATTACTAAAATCTATCATGCCAAGCTCATGCCTAATTCTGCTAAAATGCTCATCACAGAGAGGTTTAGTAAAGATATCAGCAAGTTGTTTAAAAGTACTAACAAATTCAATTTTGATGTCGCCTCTTTGCACATGATCTCTGATGAAATGATGTCGAATCTCAATATGCTTAGTTCTTGAGTGTTGTACAGGATTCTTTGTTATATTGATCGCACTAGTGTTATCACAATAGAGTGGCACCTCCATCATGGTAATTCCAAAATCTCAAACTTGATGCATAATCCATATCAATTGGGCACAGCAACTTCCAGCAGCTATGTATTCAGCTTCAGCTGTTAATAAAGCTACTAAATTTTTCTTTTTTCTTGACCATGACACTAGAATTTGTCCAAGAAATTCACAAGTGCCACTGGTGCTCTTTCTATCTGTTTTACTTTTTGCAAAATCAGCATCAGAATATCCTGCAAGATCTAACAGGGAACCTTTAGGATACCATAGACCTAAGCCTGTGGTTCCTTGAAGGTACCTGAAGATTCTCTTTACAGCAATAAGGTGAGATTCCTTTGGACAAGATTGAAAACGAGCGCAAAGACAAACACTAAAGAGTATATCTGGTCTACTTGCAGTGAGATTGAGTAGGGAGCCAATCATACCTCGATAAAGTTTCTGATCAACTACCTTACCTTTCTCATAAGAATCTAATTTAGTACCAGTGGCCATTGGTGTCTTCATTGGTTTGCAGTCCTCCATGCAAAATTTCTTTAACATTTCTTTTGTATACTTGGACTGACTAATGAAGATACCTTCAGAGCATTGTTTAATTTGAAGTCCTAGGAAGAAGTTTAATTCTCCCATCATGCTCATCTCGAATTCTCCCTGCATTTCTTTAGCAAAGTACTTGCACAAGCTTTCATTAGTAACACCAAAGATATATCATCAACATAAATTTGAACAATTAGGAAATCAGACTTTTTCTTTTTTATGAAAACAGTAGTATCTATACTTCCCCTTGTGAACCCTTTGTCCAGGAGAAATTTAGATAATCTTTCATACCAGGCCCGAGGTACTTGCTTGAGTCCATAGAGAGCTTTGTGAAGTTTGTATACATGATCAGTATGGTTGCTGTCTTCAAAGCTAGGTGGTTGTTCCACATATACTTCTTCCTGAATGTGACCATTAAGGAAGGCACTTTTTACATCTATTTGGTAGAGCTTGAAGTCCATGTAACATGTAAAGGCAAGAAGTAATCTGATTGCTTGGAGTCTTGCCACAGGAGCAAAAGTCTCGTCATAATTGATCCCTTCTTCTTGGTTGTATCCCTTTGCAACTAATCTAGATTTATTCCTAACAACTCTGCCATTTTCATCTAGCTTGTTCCTGAATACCCACTTTGTGCCAATAATAGGGTGATCTGCTGGTGGTGGCACTAATGTCCACACTTTGTTCCTTTCAAACTAATTTAGTTCTTCTTGCATCGTAATCATCCAACTTTCTTCTTTCTCAGCGTCTCCAAATACTTTTGGCTCAATTTGGGATATGAAGGCAGCAAACTCACAAATTTCTCTAACTGCTCCTCTTGTTCTCACACCTTCACTTGGATTTCCAATGATCAAATCTAGAGGATGACTTTTTCCATATTTCCATGCCCTTGGGAGATCTTCATGCTATTGCTCTTGCCTCTGAAGACTTTCGATTGGGGGATTATCATTGCTCTCTTCAGTGGCTTTCTCATTAGTGTCAGCAGTGGCCACGGTTTCTTTCCTGTTTCTCTCATCAATACTTGAATCATCATCATTTGGCACAACCTTTCTCGGTGCACTATCAGTCTCATCAAAAACAATATGAATAGACTCTTCAACCACTAAGGATGTTTTGTTAAACACTCTATACGCTTTTGAGTTCAGAGCATATCCAAGAAAAATTGCTTCATCACTATGAGCATCAAATTTGCCAATGGGGTGTTTGTCGTTGTTAAGAATAAAACATTTACAACCAAATCTTCTAAAGTGAGAAATATTGGGCTTTCTACCTTTATAAAGTTCATAGGGAGTTTTTGAAAGAATAGGTCTAATTGAAACACGGTTTCAAATATAGGCAGGAGTGTTAGTGGCTTCAGCCCAGAAATATTTTAGAAGATTGTTCTCACAAAACATTGTTTGAGCCATTTCTTTTAAAGTTCTGTTCTTCCTTTCCACCACTCCATTTTGTTGTGGTGTTCTGGGAGCAGAAAAGTTATGTTGAAAACCATTTTCATTACAAAAATCCTCGAAGACATGACTATCAAACTCACCACCATGGTCACTTCTAACACTTACAATAGTGAAGCCTTTTTCATTTTGGACTCTCTTGCAGTGATTAGCAAAAACATCAATAGCTTCATCTTTATGACTTAGGAAATAAACCCAGGTAAATTTAGAAAAGTCATCAACTATGACAAAGCCATAAGATTTACCTCCCATGCTAGTGACATCAATGGGGCCAAACAAGTCTAGATGTAGCAACTCCAACGCTCTTGTTGTTGAGACTACATTTTTGGATTTGAAGGAGCTCCTGACCTGTTTGCCAAACTGACATGCTTCACAGATTTTGTTAGTATTAAAATTCAGTTTGGGTAAGCCCGAGACAAGATCCTTATTAATGAGTTTCGCAATCGTGCTCAAACTTGCATGACCAAGTCTCTTGTTCCACAACCAGCTATCAGTGGCATCATTCACCATGAGACACACATCCTTGCTTAGTTGCAAGTCATCTAGGTAGACAATATATACATTCCCGTGTCTCTTTCCGATGAAGATTAGCTTGTTTGTATTGATCTCATTAACTTGGCATCTCTTGGAGTCGAAGATGACTCTCCATCCCTTGTCACAAAGTTGGCTGATATTGAGCAGATTGTACTTGAGACCTTTCACCAATAAGACGTTTCTGATAGTTGTTGTGCTAGCTTCAATAGTACCAACTCCTTGCACTTCCCCTTTAGATTTATCTCCAAAGGTGACATCTTTTCCTTCCTTCTTAGTAAGACTAATGAACTGTTCCTTATCAGCGGTCATATGTTTACAGCAGCCGCTATCAAGGTACCACGACTTCCTCTTTTGCAGTTGAGCCTTCAAACATTCTTCGTTCTGCTCCTGCTCAACCTGCAATCACAGTTCTTTAGTTTGCAGATTTAGGTACCCATATTGCTATGGGTCCTTGGTGGTTAGTAACAACATAAGTTCCTTTAGGCACCCAGATCTTTTTGATCTTAGGTTGATTCCAATCTCTCTGGTAGCAGTCAGGAGATTGATGGCCTCTTTTGCCACAGATATTACACACCATTGCTCTTGGCCTAAATGTCCTTGAGTTCCTGTTACCACTGAAGCGATTGCTTCCAGAGGTTTCAGTGACATTAATGTCAGCTTTCTTGAGTGATCGGTCGTTGATCAAATCACAAGATAATTCCCCACAAACCAATAACTACTAGCTAGGGCAAGTAGGGGTCGAATCCACAGGGAGAGAGGATAATTTCTTCACTAATCAATTATGTTAAAAAGAGAATAATTTTAAAGAAGAGGTTTTGGTAATTCTAAATTAAAACTAACAAAACAAATTAAGAGCAAAGTAAACTGAGTAATCAACTATATAGAACAAGCCTCCGATATAGAATCTATTTCACCCTTGACAAGATTAACATGGACCATCAACACAAAACATGAATTTGATATAAATTGCCAATCAATCAAGCATCATAAATTATTCCAAAGTAGTATATATCCTAAGACGTAGGTTTCAACTTTCCTTAGAACAAAATAATCTCCCTAACATCTTAAACAACTCCACTTGAATAATTGGTATAGGAACAGACGTGATGCTAATTCCAACATGCTAAGAAGATTAACCCGCATCTCGCTGACAATTAACCTCTAATGTTCTGATCCAGGTTTCACCCCTTTCTAGAACAAGCATTAGGTGTTATTAATCCACATGCATGATAAATCAATACCAAACTTGCCTACATCAATTTCCATCTCGGCCTAAAGATTTCAACAAGGTTCGATATCCCATTGAACCTAGGACTCCTAGAATTACAATTGTTACTTGGACCAATTTTAGCTTGACTCAAGCTACTTGAATCTAACTTTAGCATTCATATTATCAAGATAAGTAGGCCTCCAAATCCATCAAGACATGAACACATAAAATGAAGTATAGAGATAAGAAACATATTCAAGTGGAAATCAAATTATTAAGAACAAAAGTCTCCCCATAAATTAAATGTCAAGAGATCAAAAAAATTCTACATTGGAGAAATAAAAGATTAGCTACTCATGAACTGAGTAGCCATCAAAAGGAATAGAAAAACCTAGAGTATGGCCGGCGGCTCCCTTAGCTCCAATCTTCAATCTAAATCGCCAACTCCTCTTCTAGAGAGAAAATGTGACTATTTATACTAGAGACTTAGGGTTAACTTAACCTAGGACAAGATAGTAATTTAAACTCATTAAACCACCTTTAATTGGGTTTAAAGTCGTCCTCCAAATCTGGGCTATCCCTTAGTACCGAATTAGGGTTTATCATATCATCTTGGGCTTGATTCATGGGCTTTCCAAGGTCCAGCATATCTGCAGAAACTTCAGGGGCATTTTTGTCCACGATAACGGAAAAACTGGGCTTTGACCAAAACACGAAAGTTGTAGATCTCAAAGTTAGCTTTCTAACGCCTACTCATTTGCCTCATTTGGAGTTCTGGATCAAAAGTTATGGCCAAAATACAGAAGGGTCGCCAAATCTGGAAACAAGTGAAGAGGCTTCAAGGTGACGACACGCAGAATGCTTGTTGGTGCACGCGCATGGCTGGCCCCGACTCCCCGTGGGCACTCATGTCGCAGGCCTGAGCGCCCAGGGCGTTGGCCTCAGGCTTCAGGTCTCCTGCGCCCATGCCGGTGCTGGTGGCTCGTCCGACTAGCGCTGGGGGCCCATGTGGTATGCTTGGCGCCCCATGTGGTTTGCCTCGCGACCCAATTACTCCAGTGCTATGACACTTCTCGACATGTTTTCTTGCCTTGAATTTCAACTTTGCTCCTTTGCTTCAAACTCTTGAAAATCAATCTTATGATGATAAAATTGACTCTTCAAGCTCTTCAATCACGATCATATTGGCTCCATTCTTCCTCCAAATTGTCCTTGGAAAATATTTTTGTAAATAATCATCCAAAAAGGCACCAAAAAGTCACAAAAGTGGTGATTTTGCACTTTTCTTCCCTTTAACACCTATAAACACAAATATACCAAATTTAAGGCGTAATCAAGCGTAAAATACCCAAAAAGCATAGGAAAATGACTATAAAAAGATGCATAATTTTGGTCTGATCATTGAGCTCATTCAACTCATGCTCAAGTTTCTTTTTTTCCTCTGTTGCATACTTTAACGCTTCCTCAGTAGTGTTCTTTGATTCCTGCATGCTTGTTAGTTCCTTCTTTAAACAGTCTAAATCATTCATCAATCCAGAATTCATTTTCTTAAGAGCTTTATACTTGGAAGCCAGTTTTTCAAAACCAAAATATAAAGTATCAAATTCAAACTGCAGTTCTTCAAAAGAAACAATAGAAACAGAGTTTACCTCAGTTTCATCTTCTTTGGCCATGAACACAGATTAGCTTTGATATCTTCTTCAGCGTCACTGGTTTCTGATGAAGAAGTGACACTGTCAGACCAGGTTCCAGCCATCATTGCTTTCTTCTTTTTCTTCTGATATTCAATGTTGTTCAATGGACATTCTGGCTTTATATGTCCTGGTTTTCTGCATCCATAATAGATAACAGGGTCTGTTTGCTGTCTTCACCCTTGAATTTGTCCTTCTTGTAGTTCTTCCTATAGAGACAATTTCTTCTACCAAGAAGCTTTTTGTATCTCCTAGTAAAGAGAACAGTCTCTTCATCAGAATCCTCATCAGAGTCATCAATGGTCATACTTTCGATTTCCTCTTCAAGGGCAGTGACCTTTAGTGCTAATCCTCTTTTCTTCTCAGCAGCTCTGTTCTTCTCATCATCATCACAACACTTTAGTTCTACCTCATGAGTGAGTAGAGATCCACAAATCTCATCGAAGGTAGTTTCATTGAGATTTCTTGATTCTCAAATAGTTGTGGTCAGAGGGTTCCAGGACTTTGGCAGTGCTCTCAGCAATTTCTTGACTTGTTCACTTTCTGGTATGGCTTTTCCCAAGTGACTTAGTCGATTAGTGATACTACTAAATCTGTCAATCAGTGAAGTCATTATCTCATCTGGAATCACCTTGAAAGTTTCATATTCATATTGTAGCAGGCTGGTTTTTTATTCCTTGACTTGTGAAGTACCCTCATGAGTAACTCTAAGTTTCTCCCAGACCTCTTTTGCATTAGTGCAAGTAGAGACCCTATTGAACTCAGTGATGTTGAGGGCATAGTGAAGGGTATTGATGCCTTTGTAGCTCAGTTGGAATTTTTTAATGTCATCTTGTGTCCATTCAGCTCGAGGCTTGTCTACAGTTTCTTCTCCAGCCTTCTTTGTTGGTTTCCAAGGTTCATCTTGTATGATTTCCCACATCTCATAGTCGGTTGCACAGATAAAGTTCATCATACGTGACTTCCATAACTGGTAGTTGGTGCCATCAAAGAGAGGAGGGCGATTGATTGAATGTCCTTCAGCAGCTATGTTGAGACTTGATGAAGTTGCCATCTTTGGATCACTCTTGCGACTGTCAGTCCGATCTACTCAAGAGCCAGACTCTAATACCAATTGTTGGTCCACTTAGACGTCCTAGAGGGGGGTGAATAACACTTTATCGAATTTTTGAGTTCACTGAAAAGCGTTAAAAACACTATCTCAGAGTAAATTAAAGTCACTAATGCAAAGCAGGGAAATAAATATTAATTGAA
Organism: Corchorus capsularis; assembly: GCA_001974805.1. Lineage (NCBI taxonomy): Eukaryota > Viridiplantae > Streptophyta > Magnoliopsida > Malvales > Malvaceae > Corchorus > Corchorus capsularis. The sequence continues at coordinate 9,457 of AWWV01006857.1, forward strand.
GACAAGTGAAAGTAAGGGGATAAGATTTAAAGATTTAAACTTTAAGCGCTAATACAAATATCCAAGCAAACTAGATGAACTAAAATTAAGAACAAGACTTTGATGTTAGGGATTTTGAAATTCTGGAGAGAGAGAATAATCTGATCTTCAACTGTGCTCCAAAACTTATCCTCAAACGGTTAGATTTGAGTATTTATTCTCCTCTCTAGCAAACTAGCCGTTTGGTTTGAAATTCAAACCATTTTCCCGTTTTTCTTGTCCTTTAGTTGCGCCAACTGTTAGTCGCTCTAGCGCGTCCGTATGACGTTGATCGCTTCAACGTGTCCGTACTGTTTGTCCCGTAGCTGCTAGTTGCCTTTGACTCAAGATCATTGATCCCATTAATGTCTTCCAGTTTTCTTCCCACTTCAAAATTTGTTCTTGACTTGAATGTTCTTCTTTAAAATTCTTGAACTCCTCAAGCATTAAAGACTTCATGGGCTTCTTCTACATTAGTGTCTTTAATGCAGTATTCTTTTTAAGAATCTACAATGCTACAACCTTTCTCTATTAAAGGCTTTATTGCACACTAAATAGATATGTTAGCTTACATAATTAGGCTTATTTTGTTATCATAAAAAACAACAGGGTTCAACATCTTGCTCTTCCTCTTCTTTCATTTTTATCTCATAGGTGAGGAGAGAGCCACAAAGAGTCTCTAAAGATATTTCATTCAAATCCTTAACTTCTTTAATAGCGGTTACCTTTGCTTTCCAAGTTTTGGGCAAGCTTTTAAGAATTTTCTTCACCTTTTCACTCTCCGGGATATCCTTATTGAGATGCTTCAATTGGCTACAAATGTTGTTGAATCTTTCAAACATCTTGGAGATGCTTTTGTTGGGTTCCATCTTGAACATTTCATATTTGTGAGTGAGAACGGTGATCTTTGACTCCTTTACTTGTGAAGTTCCTTCATGAGTCACTTTTAACTTATCCCAAATTTCTTTAGCACTTTCACAAGTAGATATTCTATTATATTCGGAAATAGTAAGTGCACAATGTAAAGTATTAATAGCTTTGTAATTGATTTGTACCTTTTTCACCTCATCTTGACTCCAATCTCTCTTTGGCTTAGCTATGGGCTCATGAGTAGTAGCACTAAGCATTGTTGGGATGAATGGACCTTCTTCAATCACATCCCACATAGAAAGATCATTTGCCCTCATGAATGTCTTCATTCTATTTGCCCAAAATTGGTAGTTGTTTCCATCAAAAAGTGGTGGCCTATTGATGGATAGACCTTCCATGGGCAAGTCACTTATAGATGCCATTGTTGGATCTTCCCCAAGGATTTTAAGTCTTAAAAATAGGTTAAGATCTGATACCAATTGTTAGGCCCTTGATATGGTGCTAGAAGGGGGGGGGGGGTGGATAGCACTTTTAAAGAGTTTATGGCAATCTCAAGAACTTAGGCAAAGTTGGGTAGAAAGTGTAGACGAAATAGATGAGTTTTCAAGATAAAAAAATGAGGAAATTGAAACACAGTGTAAAAGGAGGGTTTAGAGAAAGCAAAGACTCACAATTTATAGAGGTTCGGTATCCCAATACCTACGTCCTCTATCTTGATCTCCCCAATCAAGGATTTTTCCAAAACCTTCACTAAACCAGTGAAATTCTAGTTTCCACCAAGTCTTTTACAATGAGCTCTCCCCAAGCTCAAATCTTTAAAACAAGTTGATCCTAACTTGTTTCTACTCAAGAAATTAATAAGAAGAAGAAAGTACAATGATCTCCCAAAGATCCCAAGTACAAAGTTTAGCTCATACAAGTTTTTCTCTCACAAAGTGTAAGAATGAAGAACAAAGAGAAAATGTAGCTTCTTGGCTTCAATGATGATGAACAATGAATAATCTCTCACTTGGGAGGCTTCAAATTGCATTTATGATGTGTATTTATAGCCTCTCACATGTTTCTAGCCGTTGGAGACAAATTCTAGCCGTTTGGAGCCTTTTTCAACTTTTTCAAACTAGCTGTTATTTTGTCTTGTAGTGAGTAGGTGGCAGTTTTAACACCAGGTTTAGTCGACTAAAAGTGTACTGCATGACGAGTTACTGTTCATACAGATTGGGCACATTAGGCTTGGCACTTTTAACACCAGCTCCAGTCGACTAAAAACGTTCACACTCCAATTTTCGAATAAATACCTTTCTTTGCATATTTTTTCAAAGTAACCCTTATATAAGCTTCTCCAAACTTCATATTAATCTTCAATATTGTTTAAGGCTTTCTCCAAGTTCGATTTTCGCACTCCAAATAAATTCAAAGTGATAGACTTAATTAGGTATCATATTAGGAATGTTTTGTTATCATCAAAAATTATATGAAGTCAACACATAAATCCAACCTTGCCTAAATAAATAATGTTAACACTTAATTTAATTTTGGTTTTTTGTATCTATCTTTTCTCCACTTACTGTTATTCCCACACCCACTAACTATTAAAAAATAATAACCATCAAAAGCTTTGCAATATATTTTAGGAAAGGTTCAAATTCAAGCCTTCATGAAAATATGAATTATATGCAGATCATATCATAATACATAGGAGGGCAACTTGAAGCAACTGAAGGAAAGAGAGAGGGAAATGGAAGGAGAGCTAAATTTGATGGTTAAGTTGATTTTATCAATAGTGTTGGGTGGATTGTGGGGTTGCTTTTTCATCTTTACTATGGTGTATTGTTGAAGTCAAAAAAGCTGAGATTGAAGCTTCAAAATCAAGGATTCAAAGGACCCTCGCCTTCTTTTTTGTATGAGAATATCCATGAAATGAGAAGGATCCAACTTCAGGCACTGTCTGCTATAAAATCCACTCACAACCGGTAATTTTTAATGGTTTTTTCTTCCATTTTTTTTCTCATTTTTGTTGAAGATGATCGAGCAAGAGCAACCCACCAGATTTGCTTTTGCCTTATTTGATTTTACATTTTTGCTTTCTCAATCTGCTGCCGTTTTGAATCTTTTGATTTTTCAATTGCTTTTTTCATTTTTTGATTTTTTTTATTAAAAAAACCGATGAAAAAACCGTTAATTACCGGTTTGATCCGGTTCCGGATCAGATAGTTTGAATGGTTCTGGAGTGGTTCAAGCTAACGGTTCAGGGATATAGTCGCGTCGGATGCTTATCCGATACCCGATTGAACCGGTCGAACCGGATAGTACGATCCGGTTTTTAAAAGGCTAAAATCCCAATTTGGTTTCAGACCTTTTAGGAAAATTCCAACTTAGTACCAAACCTTTAATTTCAGATTATTAGGTACCAAACGTTTGAAAAAGCGTCCAATTAAGTACTTTTTCAAGTGTTTGAACGGCACGCGCTAAGTCTCCGTTAACTCCACTTTTCCGTTTGCTTTATGATAAAATTATCGGTTAAAGTACATTTTAGATCCCTGTAAAATACTAATTGTGCAAATAAGTCCCTATAACCAAATTTTAGAAATTTATATATTTTTGAAAATATGACACGTGGAGGCCTCCAAAAATTCATTAATTAATAATAAATAAATTTTAGACTTTTAGTGGATAATTTTTAATAGATAATTTCAAATTATTTTTAATTATGGCCAAAAATTAATACATAATTGAAAAATTATAATGATCGCATATTTACATTCTAATTAATGTATTAATTATAAAAAAATTGACATCGGGAGTAGTTGATTAATATACACTAATTATGGTAATTATTGTATAATTATTATTATTACTATAAATTAAAAATTAACATTAACGTATACTTAAAAAATTCAAAATTATTAAAATTATTAAAAAACACAAAATTTCTAAGTTCTTCTATTCCAAAAAGATCAAAACTCCACTTTTTGAAGAACACACCAAGAATAATGAAGAACATGAAGAACTCATTCAAACCAAACCCAATTTGGACCATCACTAGCGCCGCCGCCACCACCTGAGTTCCCTTTACCAAAATCCCCAAAACAACACCAACCATATGCTTAGGTTTCTTAGCCCTAAACCTTCACCACCAGGATTCACACATCGACGGCGATTTGGTGAGTATAAGCCTTCACATTCCTCAGTTGATGCTTATGACCAAAAATCACCATGAAAAAGTAGCAGAAAATTATATTAATTTGTGTTAAGACCGAAATTGTATTTAGATAGATTTACAACATCCAAAAAACCCAAAAAGCCATTTTTTTTCATTGACAAGCCATATGAATAACTGAAAAGAACATAATAGAACAACTTTCAAGGTTTGAAGACACTGCAAAAAAAAGCTCCACCAAGCCATATGAATAACATAATAACAACTACTAATATTGTTCCAATAAAAATACAAAATGAAATACTAGCAAAAACAGTAAGAACATAGCAAAAATCTTGAAGAACCCATCAAGTCCATGGAGCCCCACCACTTAAAACCTCCTTCCAGTTCCACCGCCAGGGCCAAATCCAACTTGAGGAACGAAAAAAGCAATTGGGTCTCAACCAACTTGAGGTGGTACGTAGAAATAAAGAGAGAGAGGAGTAAATCAAAGGCTTGGGTCTTTTCATATGGAGGTCGAGATTCATGTAAAGAAGACCCTTTTTTTTTTCTAGATTTAGGACTTTAGATTTGGAAGGAAGAAGAAGAAGAAGAAAAGAAGACCTTTTTTAAACCTCAGATCCGTCTTGAATTCCTGAGGGATTTCCCTCACCGGCCTCTGGAATGGAAGAGAGAGGGAGAAGGCGCTGCTAGTGGTGGTGATGGGTGGTGGTTGTTTGGATCAAAGGATGAAGATGGATGGATTTAAACGCATGGAAAGAATTTAGGTTTTCTTGGTTTTTTTGCTTAATTCTTATCC
>AWWV01006858.1:0-40410 GCA_001974805.1 Corchorus capsularis
AAAAAAAATTTCTGTTTTTTGGTTTTTATGAGCTATTAAATTTTTATTTTAATTTTTTTTGAAGAAAATTTTTATTTTAATTTTAAAAGCTAACAAATTTTTATTTTAAATTAATTAAATTCCACGTGGCTGTTTTAATGCCACGTAGCTATTTTTTTGTAAGAAAATAAGTTTAATACGCGCCATTGAGTGCGTGTCTGTCACACACTGACGGATCTGTTGAAAAAGTACTTAATTGGATGCTTTTTCGAATGTTTGGTACCTAATAATCCGAAATTAGAGATTTGGTACTAAATTGAGATTTTCCTAAAAGGTTTGATACCAAATTGGGATTTCAGCCGTTTTTAAAACCCTGCCTTTAATACTTATCTTTGTAAATATATCCACCTATGTGTTAAAAAAATAAATAAATTTGGGAAACATCACAAAAAAAAAAACTTTCAATGTACTTGGAAGTTGAAATCAACCCTACACTACGCGCTAATATATAGCTCTACATTTCAAAATAACTGTCGTTTTTTGGATGAATATGGTCTTATTTAGGACCACATTCATCTAAAAAACGACAGCTATTTTGGAACGGAGAGTGTATAATTATATCTTACTTCTAGAGCTTATTTTGTATAGATCCGAAGTGGCTCGACTCTTGACTAGTCGAAATTCAATGTGGTTACTAATAATTTGGAGGGCTAGTAAAAAAAATCTCATTTCCATATATTTTTCAAATGTATTGAAAAGAAGTGACAATAATCGTTTATAACGGACAAAGTTCAAATGTCCCTCAATTTATAAGATTAATTTAACAAAGTTCAAACAGTAACATTTTTTTTTTCGAGAATCAAACATTAACAAAATTGAATAGAAAATTATTTGGTTAAATAAATTGTCGGCTTAGATACTTTATCATATTGACGAATTATTTATTGGTTAGATTATTAAATTAAAAAGGTCCTTTTGTTTTATTATAAAAAAAATTAATAATAAGAAGTGAAATATCTAAAAAACTGGTCAAAAGATTTAGCATCATTACTTCAAGAATAAACTGATAGGGGTATTTCAGTTATTTCAAGTTTGATTTTTTTGTTATTTGAGTTGAAGATCGAGGGCATTTTAGGAAGTTTGCCAAAAAAAATACCCTCATGGGTCCCATATTTCACTATAATCACTTTATAAATTGGGTAATTTATCAAATGGCCCTTTAGGTTTTCTCCTTTATGCTATTTAGTCCTTTGTGAATTCAAGCTTAGTCAATTTAACATTTGGGCTTTGATTGTTTTATTTTTTGTTTTGTTTGTCTGATTAAGGTGATCTCATGATCTACAACTTTCATGAAGGACTCAAAAACGAATTTTAATGTTTTGATCCTAAAAATGCTTCTGAAATTTTTTGGTTCCGATTGGCATTCTATTTAATATCGTGTAATTTTTTATCCACATGTTCGATTGAAGTCATTCAAGTGTTGGTTCAAAGGTTATTGTATGATCTACTATTTTCTTGAACAACTCGAAAACTAAATTTGATTGATGAGTTTTGTGAATGGCTCAAGTGGGAATTTTTTTGTTTTGAGATCTCTATCAACAGATATTCTCTTATTTGGATTATTTATCAAATGACCCTCATATTTTTCTGCTTAATACTATTTAGTCCTTTACTAATTATATCTTAATCGATTCAACGCATCAGTTTTATTTATTTACTTTTTTCCATTTGTCTGATTAAGATAATTCATGTGTCTATTAAAAGTTAATTTCATGATTTATTTGTCTGATTAAAAGCCTTTTTTTTTGTTTGAATTCAAAAAAAATACTTTCAAAGTTTGGTCGTTTCGATTGACGGTCTATTTAATATTGTGTAATTTTTTTAATCTGCATGTCCGGTCGAAGTCATTCAAGTCTCGGTTTAAAGGTTATTGCATGATCTACGAGTTTTGTGAAGGACCCGACGACTGGGTTTAATTTATGAGCTTCGTGAAGGACTGAAGAGGAAATTTTTATGTTTCAATATCTCAAACAACTAATACTTTCTTATTTGAATTATTTATCGAATGACCCTCAAAATTTTCTACTTTATACTCGTTAGTCCTTTACTAATTCTATCTTAATCGAAATTTTATGTTTCAAGTCTAAGTTGAGTTTCATGGTATATTCCTCTTAAATTGACCATAAGTTGGATTAACTCACCCAATCACCCAATTTTAATATGGGAATAAATGTTTGATTAAACTTATGATTTTAAGTCTATGTATTCATGGGTAAAATTCATTAGTTGATACAATTTGTAACTTCGAATACTAATGCTAAATATGCCTCTTTTTTGGTACATTATTATGTTTTATTTTTTGCACGTAAAAAAATTAAGCACTCTTTAAAGTGATGTACCCGGTTTTGGATTTGTCTCCTTTACTCTTCTCTTGGTCCTACTCACTTTTAATACATTGTGTTGTCAATTGTGTTGTCAATTGCCTGATATTTTTTCCTTTTATTATTTTTGAATTAAACAATCTATTATATAAAACTTATTTTTAAGTGGCTATACTGCCTTTTCAAACATAATACTGCTATTTCAATTTTAGTTTTGATATGAACTAATTATTAATTAGTCTCATTCTTGAATTTTCAATTTGTTGCATATGGGGAACTGCATATTTACGTGTGAGCTCAAAATTCTGTCTTCTTCTTAATTTGATTTTTAAACAGATATATGGTGTGTCTCATTGTTCAAATTCTTTGTTTTTGGTTTATACAATATTATAATTTACTTTTCTCACAAAAAATTGATATCTTAAGATAAATTGTCAATTTCTTCCAAAAGAGAATAAAAAGATACACGGGATAGTCTACCTAATACATATATAATTTATTTACGTTTATAGTTTACTTTTACTCTTACCATTAAAAACCCCAAACTTTATCATGGTTGTATTGTACTTGGCTCACAAGTCATAACTTAAGTTTTGAGTTTAAATCTTCTTTTGCTACTGGGGAAAAAGTTTTAAGCTGTGCTAACAATCAACTACGACAGGCATGTTAAATGTAAACAAGAAGAAGAAAAGAAAAAACAAAATATATATCAACAAGTGGCTATATGTGTATTGAAGTTTTAGTGTTTTAGAAGATACAGAAATTCCATTACTGATAAAGAAATAGAATAAAAGCTGAAAGAGAATATATATATATATACACACACACGTATTTGGTCACAGAAAAGCTGGAGTCATTGCAGGTGAAATTTCTATAATTTGGTTTGGGATTTGGTATTAAACATTGCTAACGATGCGAATTAATTATAAAAAAATACAAAGATTAGGCCTTTAAATATGATTTCTTAATATTGCAGGGATTGTGGCTGCGTTTATCAGAGCGGTGCGATTATCTCCGTTTGAACTGAAATGGTAAGATTAGTTACGGTACAGATGAGATTAGATACTGTTCATATGAAAATATAATCAACGTGGAAATGGAGGTGTTAAGTGAAAACAGCGGTGGCAGTGAGATTAAAACGTAAAATGACCATTAAGGGTATTAGTATTATTTTTTTTTTGTTAAAAAAAGTTTAGGAGCAGGGGTGGTTACCCCATCTCCAAGGTCAGGGGAAACCGCCGACCCATTTTTGGGATTTACAGACCCATTGGTCTTTCACCTGCGGGCTTTTTGGAATTTACAGATCGCCTACCAAATGGGAGATTGCGGCGGATTCGAATCTAGATGAGATGCACGAAAGGGTACTAGCATTATACATTGTATTAATTAATTTTTTATTGTAACATTATACATTTTTGTAAAATTTAGACATTATAAAAAGTTGTTTCTAAAGTTGTTAATAAAATGGAAAAATTAATATAGTATTTTTTTAATGATAATACAATCATTATTTATCATTAATAATTTACTAAGATAAATATTTGTAGGAGCAAGTAAAAGTAAAATATATAATTGATAAATAAAATAAAAGTACTAAAAGGAGCAATTATGGAAAATAAGTAAAATGTTACATATTTGAAATAAGTAAATACATAATGTGTAGTAAATTTTCGTGGGTATAAAAAAAGCAAACAATTTCATGGGACCAGGATAAATTATAGTATTATCTATCTATCTCTACTCTATATATATACTATATATAAAAGTACGGGTTTTGTAAAACTTTTGAATCGACCATTGTATCATTATTTTTTAAATATGTTTACATAAATGCTATTGTTTAACTATTAAAGTTTTATTCTACTAAAAACTCTATTTTTATTCAATTAAATCTAATATCGCTATAATTACTTTATTTTTACAATTTTACTATTTTTTCAATAAAAATTTGGATATATTAAAATTTTTTAATATATAGTTTTATTCTACTAAAAATTCTATTTTCATTTAATTAAATTCAATATATTATAATTATTTTATTTTTACCATTTTAATTTAAAAGTTATTGTGATTGACATATTTCCATTTGATAGTTTAATGTATTATGATTAAAATTTATTATTTCCCTAACGTGCAGTTATTTTATTTGACTTATAATTAATTTTTTGCTTGATAAATGTAACCCTTGCTATGGGTTTAAATTTGATGTTTTACTTTGTTAATAATTTTCTTTGTGTGAGATAATTTCTTTTGTTACTTTGATAGTAAAATCCAATATATATACAAATGAGTTGGTTGAATTGGATTTGTGTTAGGTCAGTTTCGGGTTAAGGAAAGTTTGGGTTATATTTAGTTAATTTTTGGTTTCATGTTGGGTTGGGTTCGGATCGGTCACATGTCGGGTCATTTGGGTTTTGGTCAATTTTGGTTTGGGTCTTTTTCGGTTTCGGGTCATATGCTTCCGATAGTTTCGGGTTTGAGCCTCCGATTTTCAAGTTCAGGTCTTTTCGGATTCGAGTCATTTAAATATAATTAATCACGATTTGGATAATTTCGGATTAATCTCTCGGATTGATCGGGTTCGGGTCATTAAGGATTTGGTGTCAGGTCATTTCGATTTCAAATTGAGTGGATTTTTCGGTCGAACTAGGTTAGATCATGTTTGGTTTTAAGCGGTCAAGTTGAATACCCGCACTCGGGTGAAATTTTACCAGCTCTAATAATAAGCTTCTTTAGGATAAAATTAGCCGTGTGCTTAAGATTTTAATATTTATTTAATTTAAACAAATTGGATCACGTGCAACGCACGTGAAAGTTATGACTAGTAAATACAAAAGGACAAAAAAACATGAAAATTGGAAGGGGGCATTTGCAGGAGAGGACCGATGAATCAGTCTGCTCGAGCATTTTGCTCCAGCCCAAAAGCGGCGTTACACTACCATTTTAATTGGCCACGTAGGTCAACTGCCAACGCTCCAGGTATACAGCTAAGGCTCCAGTGGGTCACCGTTTTGAGCCCAAACGGTGGTCCATTGGTCCACTAAACACAGCCTGTAACAGCAGTTTTTAGTCGCTGGAGCCATAGGAATTGGGGCTGGGATTTGGTACTTGAAGAAAGTGAGAGCTAAAGCTCCTGTAACATGTGGCGTTCAAAGCAATGCGAATAGGCTTTTTTGAATAAGTGTGAGCAAAGTTAAAGCAAGCAACACCTTTATTCTTTTCTTGATTTGGAATTTGGATAATCAATGCTTTTTCTTGACATGGCAGCCTTTTCTATACAAAACCCAATTTGATGTTAACTTGTGTAACGTATTGCTATCTAATATTGAGGCTAAGGTATAACTTTCATTTGCAACTTCCATGTCCTTTGCTTTTGAATTTTAATATATGGAAATGATAAATCTCTATGTATTCTACTTCTCTCAGATTTCTTCATCACACATAACCTGAACAGATGTTGTAGAAACCTTTGGGTATGGATTTTTAACTTCAAATTCTCTATACTTTCCATTTCTAATTTTGTTCATTTACTTATGGGGTAATATAATGTACGCAAAGATGAAAGCTCAACACTACTTTAAACAAATGAAAATTTCCTTGGGATAAGGGTTGGTATGGAGTACATATATATATATATATATATATATATATATACTAGTAAATATACATGCGCTGCACGTATGTTCATGATTTATAAAATATATAAGAATTAAAATAATACAAATATAATAAATACCATTTAATTTGTAATATAACATAAAAAAATTATTTTTATAAATCATATAAAATAAAAAAAATTCAAATTCAAATGAAATAAGTATATAATAAATTCAATAAATTCAATTTTTTATCCTAAAATTTAGTTTCATTTCATCAATATTAAAGGCACTAAATTTTCTTATTTAAAGTTATTAAAAAGATTTAGATTTAAATTAAATAATACGATAGTAAGCTTACATATTTTTTTTTCATTTTAATAATAATGAAGGTTATCAATCTTTTTACATAAGATTACTAAAAAGGCAATACGGATTATGAAATGCTAAACTCTTATCAATAAATTTAATATTTTAGTTTCCTTTCGACAATAATAAAATTAATTAACAAATTTTGTTATCTTAGATTAGCAAAAACTTTACATAGGTTTTATCTTTAAATCTCATCTAATAAACTTAAAATTTCAGTAAGTTTTGTAGCTTTTCATCAATAATGAAGAAGTTTACTAATTTTCTTCTTTAAAGTTACTTAAAAACTACAATAGTTACAAAAAAATTTGATAAGCTATTATTTAATTTTGTAATCTTACATTGTTTAGCAATGTTCACATCTAATTAGGTTACTAAAAAAACTATAGAGGTTATAAAAAAGATTAAGGTCAACCTTAAAAACTTCTAAAGCTTTTGTATATGAGGTAGTATGTTTTTTTTAATTGAATCTTGGCTTTCACGAAGATTTTTGATGAATAAAAATACATGTTTACCCTTTAAAAGAATAATAGAGTTTTTAGCGTTGCACGTGTGTTAATAATTGTTTTACATTTAGTACTCATATATTAAATAAATATAATAAATCACATATTAATTTTTATTTTGTAGTATAACATAAGAATATCTTATGTTAACATAAGAATCGCAACAATCAACATTGAAATATCTTAGTTCAAGCTTTAAAAAGAAGAAGAAGAAGAAGAAGAAGGTTATCAATTTCCTCATCAAATGTTCATGAAAAAGCTATTTTAGTTATCAAAGTTTTTGAAAGTTATCAATAAATTCAGTAATTAACCCTATACTGTTAGTAATTTTAGTAGCGTTTTATCATAATGACATTTGCCAATGTTTTTCTTTAAGGTTGTTAAAAAAGTAATAAAGTTTATAAAAAAGGTAATTTAGTAATCAAACATCTTTAATGAATTTAGTAGCATTTCATCAATTTAATGACGATTATCAAATTTCATATTTAAGATTAGTAAAAAAGTTGTGAAGATTTTTTTTAAAAAAAGTTAGAGTCCTATCAAGAAATTCAGTAATCTTATATTTTTATTACTTTTTTTTTAAATTTTCGTCAATGTTACTAATCTTGTAATCTAAAATTACTAAAAAAGTTATAAAAGTTATTAAAATAGCTATAATTCTTTCCATAAACTTATATCGTTGTTAGATGATTTTAGTAACTTTTTTTATAAAAAATAAAGGTTATGAATTTTCTAACTTAAAAATTACTTAAAACGGTTTAAGATATTATCAAAATAACTATAATGCTATCAAATAAGTTTTTAATGCTACTACTATATTCTAACTTGCACCAAAAATCTCATTTGAATATCACTTAATCCCAATTGATACATAATGGGGAGATAATAATAAACTTTAAAGGTTGTTTCCGTCCTCTTTTCATCTTATTTTCTTTCTCCTCTAAACCCTTATGTGAAGAACTTCTCAATTCTCACCAATATTCATAATATGCAGGAAAATTTATTGGTTTAACAATTGAAACTTATCTAAAATTTCAAACTATGAAACTCTTGAAAAAGATGAGAATCAACTTTTTAACTTTTTAGTTTTTAGTTTTAATCAACTATCGTTTTTGGAATATGCTTGATTTTTCTTTCTTCTTCTATTTTTGGATTTCATAGTCTTTTGCAAAATTAATTCTTTTTTACCTCAAATTAAATATTTTGAACTTTTTTAACACCAATTAACGCAAAACTGTAAAGAAATTTACAATATTTTTTCTTGATTTTATGTTAAATCTATTGCAATTTATTATTACTATTATTACTTTTATGTTTAATTAGATAAATTTTGTTGGAATTAATCTGGTGTTGTTACATATATAGTATTAATAGTCAAATATCAAGTGACATGTTTTTTTTAGATGTATAAAAAAGACGTTTTAGGATTGAGGCTTATCGAGGCACATGTTTTTTTATTAAATGTCTAAAAAAACGTTTTAGGAGCAATGCTTGATGCTATCAACAAATTCATCAACCTTATATCTTAATTGATATCTTACATCCTTAGTAAGTAATTAATACCGATTTTCTTACATAAGTAAAAAAAAAAAAACTTTAGACGATTTAAAAAGGCTATGATGCTATCAATAAAAATAAATAACGATCTCTAATCTAAAATTACTAAAAACGTTGTAGTGGTTATCCAAAAAGGTAAATTAGGAGTTTAATTTTATTTTATGTATGTATACTAATCAATCTTATTGTTTCATGAATATATTTAATAAATTTTATTCTTATTATTGCTATTCTAATCTAATATCACACCGTAATATCTAATTTCATTATTTCAATCTCTGCACAACAAATCTCACAATTCAACCAAACACTCTTGTGCCTGTAAGTCAACTTTGTATAAAGTTATAATTAAACTTAATGCAGCATGAGGAAGTATAAAATTAGGTGTACAAAATTGGTTCATAATTACTAATTCAAATGTTTTTCCATTTTTTTTTTTGGTGATAGAGAAATTAAATTTATATGCTATATATGCGTATCTTTGGCAAGTTAAAGCAAAATTAAAATTGATACTCTGCCAAATTAATAAATGATCAATGTGATCTAAAATAACATAGCAAAAAGATAATGATCTTATTTAAGGTTACAAAAAAAATTCTATAATGATAATAAAAAAAAAGGCATAATACTGGTATCAACTAATTCAATAACTTTACAATCTTAGTAATTTTGGTTATCAAATTTCTCATTTATGGTTACTAATTAGATAGCTAATAACTATAGTATTATCAAGAAATTTAGCAACCTTACATGCTCAGTAACTTTATCAATGGTAAATGTTATTAATTTTTTAATCTAAAAACTAAAAAAAAAGTTGTAGTGAACAATTAAAGAGATATTTAGGACTAAAAAATAGTGAGCTTAATTTATTGATTTGGAGTTTAATTTTATTCTTTTATTCTGTGTATATATGTTAATTAATATTAGTGCTTCATGGATATTTTCAACAAATTTCATTATTATTAGTGTTATTTTGATATTACACTGTAATATCTAATTTCATTATTTCAATCTCTCCAAAACAAATTTCACAATTCAAACAATCGCATCGGACCTGTAAGTCAAACTTGTATAACTAAACTGAATGCAACATGAAGAAGTATAAAATTAGGTGTACAAAATCAGTTCCTAATCACTCTTTCATATGTCCTTCCTTTTTTTTTTTGGTGATAGAGGAATTAAATTTATATTTTACATATGTGTATCTTTGGCAAGTTGAATCAAAATTAAAATCAATATCTCGCTATTACTCTTTCAAATTAATGAATGATCAATGTGATCTAAAATAACATAGCAGAAAAGTAATGAATGGATGATCTATTGATCTTCAAATGAAAGAATAGTTTTTTTTTTTCAAAAACAAAAGAAATTGAATTGAACTTATTAACTTCTTTCCGATCATTTTGCTCAAATAAAATTTTTCACTCATAATTGTTCTTTTTTTACCTGAATATTTTCCTTCTCGCAATTACTGCAACTCTCATTTATATATGTTAAACCTAAACCACAAAACTTGGAACATCCTATACAAAGCTTTGTTCGATTATACTAATTTTTGTAATATATTCTTTTGTACTTGATTATTTTTTTTTTCTCGAAATTATTGCAATTCTCATTTACATATATTAAACCTAAACCACAAAACATGAACCTCTTATATAAAGCTTTCTTCGATTATACTAACTTTTGTAAAATAAGTTTATTTGGACCAAAATTTATTCAAAAAAATGTTATAGATGAAGAAGAGCATAACCAATGCAATAAGAAAAAGAATTTTACCAAAAAAAAACGAAAAGAAAGAAATTGCAATAAGCTATAAGCTCTCATCAATAAAAAAAATTTAGATGGTTTAAAAAGTGACGCCTCATTAATGAATAATAATAATAATAATAAACAAAGATTAGGACCTAGGGGCTAGGAGTCTTTCAAAATAAATATCAATAACTTTAATATTTAATGACCAAATTAAAAGAAAAATTATTCATTTGCGTTAATGACCAATAACTCTCTCTCGTCTCATCTTCTTTATCTGTGTATTTTTTTTCCTTTCTTCCCCTTGCTTTCCTTCTTACAATATATTCAAACTAAATGGTAATTTGTTAGTGTGTTGAAATTTATTGAATTGCCCTTAAAACCAAAATATTTAAACTAAGTTTCAAAAAAGACAAAAAACCTAGGAGAGTAGGAGACAATGGAGTCATTCAAAGTCATGTCTCTTTAGTTAGATGTTAGGTTTTGATTTCAAAAATCTTTTTAAGTTAAATTCTATATACCGTTAAAAGGAATTTTTTTTAGCAATGACGTTAAAAGGAAAATTAAAATATAATTTTTTTGCCAGATAAAATATAAGTATTCAGTATTAATATATTTAATTTAATTTAATTGATAAATAAAATTACATATTAAACCTTAAATGTTAAATTTAATATTTAAAATTAAAAGGGTATTTTTGATATTTCAAGTCAAGGTTTTTGAAGTTTAGGATTATAAAGTATAAAGATATATAATCATATTACAATTTGCTCCAGCTCTTTGGCCAAGAGAAGTTAGTCAAGTGGTCACAAAAGTAGACTGCAAACATGAGACCGGTCTTTGTAATTGTGTCTTTTTTTAAAAAAATTTATTTAGACCCTCTGATTAATTGAGTTGTATCTGCTCTCTTTATTACTGACTAAGGTTTTCCTAAAAATAACATGGAGAAATAACAAACCTTCAAAAGAGATCAGTAAACTAGTGGAAGGTTCTTCTAATAACATTGCGGATAAATGTGACTTACTATATAGAGAAATTCAAGTAGGAAATGATGCATTATAGTTTTATTTATCAGATTTAATATTTGGTCACTCACACGGTATCTGCCATTTTTTTTGCAATGGAGAACTGATCAGGACTATTGTATAAGAATCTGCTCTCTCACAGTTGAATAGGCCTTGCTTAAAATGTAACCTAGGCCAATGTTAATCTTTGCAGGGATGGATCCAAAAACTTATGGAGGTGGACTACGAAAATCGAACTGATTTCTTCTATTTCCTCATTTTCTTTTGCAATTAAACATGTTGTGATATTTGCCCCTCTATTGTTGAAATTGTTTGTTAATCTTTTCTCATCGGCAGCTTCAAAAAATTATGCATCATTTTGTTTAACTTGATCATATCTTTTGCGTGTTTGTATGAGCCAAAAAACTTGCTAATTATAAGGCTCAAGAGGAATTGATTCCTGAGCAGCATAATACTGAAGTAAACACATATTAATGAGACAACTTTGCTTGATTTGTTAAAACTGGAGCCGGCTATTACAAAGTTACATTATATGGAGTTTATGGAATATATTAAGGACATGGGGAGTTTTCAGGGTTAGAAGGCTATATTTTACTAACTTTTGACAATGTTGTTCCAATTATTTAAGTCAAATATGTGCTAAGAATTCACGTTTTGTTCTTACTCTTCTTCTGTTTTGTTTTCTGGATTCCTTTTGTAATATTTGTAATATGTGTTGATTGATGTTTTTTCAGATTTAAAAAATATAACTTTCTTAGGGGAACCCATGGGTGGAGCAATGTTGTAATTGGTACATAGGATGAAGCCAGAATATTGGAAGTGGCAGTTTTGGTTACCCCCAGCATCTAACATGCCCTCTTCTCCACCACTCTTTACTATTTCTGGGATATTAATTTTATCTCTGAGCAAGAAAATATTGAGTTTGAAGAGTTCATCGAAAAGTTAGAAGGTAAATTTTGAGTTTCACTGCTATAGCTCTCTAAATTAAGCATTGAGAGTGCATTGATTAAATTAAGAATTTTTTTAATTCCTTTTGTAAGGAGGAATTGTTGAATTGAGGTCATTGCATTGAGTTCTTCTTTCCTTTGTTGAAAATCCAGAGTACTTCTGCTCTTCTTTTGCAGTAAATGTCTTCATTCTTGCAACTTGATATTGTTGAAGGCTATGGTAACATAGAAGAAACCAGTTTGTGCTCTGTGTGTGAGGATTAAATGTTCAGGAAAGTTGAAATTCTGAAGCAAGTTACATTTAACATATTTCAGAGCTCTTTGTCATTAAAATAACTATGTACTAGAACTTCCCGCCGCGCTTCGTGTGCAGCTGTTTTATTTTATAAATTATTTAAGAAAATTCAGTTAAGATACGAAATTTAGAAAATTCAGTTAAGAAATGAAATTTTGTTGTGAAATGATAAGAAAACAAAACAATGGAGTAAAATTGAAGTATAGAAAAGACAAGAGAATAAAGAGACAATAGAATATGGAGAAGAAGAAAATATGAAGAATGAGAGAAATTGTTCTCATTCATCTTATTCCATAACAAAGTAAGTGACCTATTTATAGGCACATAGATACATCACCATAAATATAAGGGGATGAACTTAACACATAGGTATATGTGTATGAATGAACCAAGTCATCAATCTTATCCATGCTTTAATTAGATTCATGAACATACACAACATACACAACATACATGTATATTCATAACAAATTTATAATTAATTTTCTAATTATTTGATAATTTATTTTATATAGGAAAGGGGATGAATGTCTTTTAATTTTTCCAAACTAAATTAATACAAATATAATAAACAAAATATTAGAAAATTAACTATTGACACTTGTCAAAGAAACCAAATATCAAGTGGCACTCAATGAGGGTCTTGTTCATGAAATTAATAGTAGGTTTAATATAAGAATTTGTTAATACATTGAATAAGAGAGAACAAAAAATGCAAGTTACATATCACGTAGTGAACATATCAGCTCGCTCTTCCCCTCACACTATAGTTTTCAAGTGGTATAAATGTCATTTTGCACCCTTAAGTTTGTACAGACTGCCACTTTACACACAACTTTTTTATTTTGACCAAAACGCACCATAAAGTTTAATTTTTGTGCCACTTTACATCCTCCGTCACGGTAGGACAAACGGATGTCCGACATGGCATGCCACGTGGACAAAAATGACACGTGGCATGTGGCATTTTTGACACATGGCGTGCCATGTATCCTTTTTGTACACGTGGCATTTTTTGGTACACGTGGCGTGCCACGTCGGATGCCCGTTTGTCTTATCATGAGGGAGGGTGCAAAGTGGTACAAAAATAAAACTTTAGGATGCGTTTTGGTCAAAATAAAAAAATTGGGTGCAAAGTGGCAATCCGTACAAACTTAAGGGTGTAAAATGGTATTTATGCCGTTTTCAAGTTGAAAAATGCAAAACAACATGAAAACCTATGGTACTAAGTACTATGTAAGTTTTACTTTGATCATTATTAACTTGTTCTGAAAATTTTATAATGGCCAAGGATCATAATATATATGTTAGACTTGAATGCTACATTTTAGAATTTTATGACTCTTATTATGTTGATGAGATTTTTCATCTTTTAGTTCTCTTTGCACATTGATAGCTATTCGCTGTTTTAAGCGTATGCAGATCTAATAATTTTGCAATTTTCTTTTTTCTCATCACCATGGCTGGCAGGTTGAAAACAATGACAGATTATTTAACTCTTACAAAGCCCTATATGTGGGGTTGACAAGATGAAGAGGGTATCTTTTGACTCGATAGATGTAGAAGAAAAAAAGTTGCTATAGTTGTACTTAAGTAATATATAGATTGAGTAGAAGGGCAAAAGTTGTTATATTTGTACTTAGTTAATACTATACCATACAGCCTTGAATGTAAACATCATCTTTACGTCACTTTGTCTAAATGTTCTGAGTAACATTATATTATAAATAATTCCAAAAACACTTATAAATTCTGAAATTCAAATGCGGTATGATTAGATTTGAAGATAAATTATCTACTTCTAAAAAAGAAATTAGGACTTGTGTTTTTTTTTCTTTTGCTTCTTCTTGGGGCCCTCCCAATCCTTGCCCCCATTTCCTCTCTTCGTGTGAACCTCTACAGCTCTTCTACCGAACCTCATAGCTTGGTGCTACTTCTCAGGAAATTTGAATCCAATGGTTTATGCGATAATATACTAAGCTTTCACTTCTAATTAATATCATTATTATTTAAATATTTGCTTTAATTGAATATTTTTTTGATAATATACTAAGCTTTAACTTCTAATTAATATTCACAAGTGGTTGGGCTCGTGCTGGTGCGTCGAGCGTTCAAAAATTTGAATTCTTTAAGAATTACTTCTATTGAATGCAATCGCTTAATGTTGAAAAAATGTTTCAAAATTACAACATGATCTAAAATTTATTGTATTTCTAAATAGCAACTATTAATTTATAAATGGAAAATTGGATTTACTTGAAACATATTTTATCATCTAAATTGTAAAACTTGCTTATATAATGTCTTCTGTTTAAAAACATACAATACCTAAATGATTAATCTATTGTTTATCTGGTATCACAAAAATTAAAGTTTATGCCAATTAAAATAGAAAACCTCGTATCAATTTATAATTATTAATGGAGAAAATAACTGCATGTCTTAAATCATCTTAAATGAACTTGAACTAAGTAAATATTAATTTCACTTCTTTATATACTTAATGCAAAGTTTCTATTTAATTAAAAATATAGTAGTATATAGATAGTGGATTAATTTTCTCTATATCACCAATCATGAATTATTTAGCTTTTCAATACACTAAAGAGGAATTCTTCCAACAATAAATAGTCTACACTAATGACTTCCCAAAATGGTTTCAAATGACATGCAATTACCAAAATGACTAAACAAGTAAAGGAAAGATAAAAATCTAGTTTGGACTTTTCTATAATTTGCCAAGTGAGAAAAGACAAAAGAGGGCAAAATGTTGGCTTCTCATCAATCCTGATTTGGGGCCTTTAGTAATTTCATTGGGTGTTTAAAATAATATTTAGTATATATATATTATTATTTAAATATTTGTTTTAATTGAATATTTTTTATTTCTTATTATTTTCAAGTATTTAAAAATATATTTTCTCAGACGTGTTGTACCATGTGCAACGCACGTGAAGATGAAAACTAGTAGAACGAAAAGCTTAAACATCAAATTAGAAGAAAGATCACTAGTAACATTGAGGACCATTGATTCTCATTCTTTTTCCTTTATGACATAATGAGCTAGGTGACGCATCCTCATTCACTTGTAATTCGGTTTAATATCCAAATTGGCCCCTTATCTATTTCATTTGGGACAAATTGGCCCTTTTTTTGGGACATTTAAGCCCCATATCTTTCAAAAAGTACCCATGTTAGCCCTTTTCTAACTTTTTGTCTAACAGTTGTCAACTTTGTTCCACGTCAGCTGGCAGTACACATGGCTTGACGTGGCAATGGGGCCCATAATACAAATATGAAAAAAGTATATTTTAAAAAATTCAATTGAAAATAATAAAAAAGAAATGGTTCAAAATTTAAATAGAAAATATTATATATATAATAAGTAAATAACATTTTTTTTCTAAAAATTTATTTGAAAATAATAAAAGAACTCCAACGTTTTCATCCTTAAATTCTTCATGATGTCGACGAGAATGCTTCGGAATTGAACCAGAAATCTAGAAGCCAAATATCCCAAAACTTGCATGACTTTTTGAGTTCAAAACTTAAATCCTTTTCCATTTTTCTATGCCAAAATGTCAAATATCATGCATAAACTCTTCAAGAACAAATATACCCAAAAAAAAAAAGATTCATCCTAATCTCTCAAAATCCCACATCAACAACAGTATGAACAGTCCAAAACTTACTCCCCAAGAAACCCACCATTTTAATTAGCCAAACAATAATTTTTAAACAACCCAGATCCCCCCCCCCCTCCCCCAAAGCAAAATATGTAAAAAATAGTAAATCTACTGAACCTAATTTGAAGTTGTAACCCATTTTCCTTGGCCCCTCAAATCTCTTTGATCTCTCTTTTTCCTTTTTCTTTTCCCTAAATACCTCTTACTAGCCCTGAAAATGGATTTATTTTTGTGGTCTGGCCAACGGAGATTAGAGGGCTTCTCGATGGTTGTTGGTTTCGAATAAAGCTAGATGTATGAGATTTGAGGGATTTTTTTTGTTTGGATTTACGTTTAGTAGGAAGTAGGGGGAGATTAGGCGTTGTTTTTGGGGTTGGCAGTGGTTTTCCGGCATAAGAGGATGGCTGTCGAAGGTAAAACGCGACAGTCACGGGGCCAGCGATGGGTGTTCTTGAAGGTCCATGGGTTATTGCCTTATTGGCAATTTCAAGAAAAAAAGCCACATTTTGATATTATAGGTCTTTTTAGATTTTTTCCCACAAAAATTAATATTTTTAAAATTTTTTCTAAAGATGAAACCAAAGTTGTTAAATTCGTTTCGGTACCGCTTATTTCAGCTGAAATGCACCGTTACAACCTAAGGCCGGTATTGATAGCCTGTTGTCGCAACGTCCGGGTCCGGGGGGTACCGAACCCTACCGTTTAACGACTTGAAAGGGGAAACTACTGTTGAAATCCTATGGGAGTCGCCACTAATCTTTTTTAACCTAGGTGTGATTAGCCACCTATCAGATTATTAAGCCTAATGTTAACCCTAACTTGGCAAAGGTAACACTAAACCTAATAAAACGGTCTATTAACCAGAGTCCTAAGGATTCGGGTGTCGGGTACGTGTGGGGAAGGATTAGCACCCCCACGACGCCCGTCAAAAGACGGCACTGACTAGTCTAGACTTAATTGTGAGTTTCTATTATTGGTTGTCTCTATTCTTAAGTTTTTCATGCCATATTAAAAGAGTTTTATTGACCTTTGATTAAATTAACTCATTATCTTACTATCGATTACCCTTTTATTTCTTGATTACTAATTACCATTTTTTACTCTTTGTACTGATTACCATATTTTACTCTTTTTTACTGATGACCCCTTTTTCTTACTGTCTTTACTGAATACCACATTTTACTCTTTTTACTTAATTACCATTTTTTACTTGCTTTTTTACTTAATACCATTTTTGCTCCTTTTTACCATTTTTACCCCTTTTTACTGAATACCACTTTTTACTCTTTTTTACTGATCAGCATTTCTTACTCTTTATTTCTAATTATTCTCTTTCACCCTTTTTTTACTGATCACCATTTTTACTCATTTCTTACTATTTTTACTGATTACTCTTTTCTTACTCTTTTTACTGATTACCACTTTTTACTCTTCTTCTTTTTCTCTTTTATTGACTATCATTTTACTCTTTGAATTTAATTACTGACTATCATTTTACTCTTTATTGATTATTTTTTACTTTTTTATTGATTACTACTTTACTCTTACTGATTACCATTACTTTTTGAACTTGATTACTTATTACCCTTTCTACTTTTACTGTTTACTATTACTTCTTACTGATTACTATTACTCTTTACTGATCATCCCTTTACTCTTTACTAATTACCATTTTACCCTACACAGATACCTTTTTAATTTTTAGTAATTACCATTTTACCCTTTACAGATACCTTTTTACTTTTTACTGATTACCTCTTTACTTTTTTTTACTATTTACTATTACTTCTTACTGATTTCTATTACTCTTACTGATTATCACTTTACTCTTTACTGATTACCATTTTACCTTTTACCGATTATTTTTTGCTAATTACCCTTTTGCTCTTACTTTATCTTCTTACTAATTACCTCTTACTCTTACTGATTACCTTTTACTCTTACTAATCATCTTTTACTCTTAATGTTTATTAATTACCAACTTAATTATCAAGTTGTATTACTGATACCCTTGTATTTTCTGCGCTGACACCCTTTTTCTTTCCCCTTTGTAGACCTTTCGTCTTTAGTTCTTAATTTGCTAATGCACTAGACTCTTAAATGCATATTATGCATGAAGTTCCAATTTATGGTTAATTACCCATTAATTATACGATGAACACCTTCAGCCGCCTCCCAATAAATGGTAAACGACCTCCGGAAATTTCCAAGCCTCCGGGAGAAGTTAAGCAAACTCAGATACGCATGAATGAGCCGCCCTCCTTTCCCTTCACGAGAGTCATTTTAATTTTAGTCTTATGATCATGGCAATAACAATATAAACATGGAATTTAAGTATGGATGCACATGTAACTATTCCTAAATTCTAAACCTTAATTTTAATTAAACCCGGGCTGGATTAAGATAGTTAGGTTTCTAAGCTCAAATATTGTCCCAGTACAAGGCTCAAATATAATGGAAAACCAAACATGTCAATAAAACCCAATTACACATGGAATGGGCTTCACATAGACAACAAGTATGAAGGCCTAACAGAAAAATATCAAAGCAAAACCCAAATAAAAAAACAAATTGACAAGATCTAAGAAGAACTAATTCCAACACAAAAACTAGTTAAACCCACCTAAACTAATTAAAGACCCAACAACAAATTCAAGGCCCAAGCACAATGTTAAGAGGCCCAAATATCATCCCAAATGCCTTTTCTTTCAATCTCTCAATAAAAGTCTAAACGTGATTAGCATATACATGAGCCTTTAATTTAATTTAATCTTATCTAGCTTTATAAATCTGATCGGACCAAAATTATGCATCTTTTTATGGTCATTTTCCTATGCTTTTTGGGTATTTTATGCTTGATTATGCCTTATATTTGGTATATTTGTGTTTATAGGTGTTAAAGTGAAGAAAAGTGCAAAATCACCAATTTTGTATCTTTATGGAGCCTTTTTGGATGATTATTTACACAAATATTTTCCAAGGATATTTTGGATGGAGAATGGAGCCAATATATTCGTGATTGAAGAGCTTGAAGAGTCAATTTTATCATCATAAGATTGATTTTCAAGAGTTAGAAGCAAAGGAGCAAAGTTGAATTTCAAGACAAGAAAACATGTCAAGAAGTGTCATAGCACTGGAGTACATGGGTCGCGAGGCAAACCACATGGGGCGCCAAGCATAG
This sequence comes from Corchorus capsularis, assembly GCA_001974805.1. Classification (NCBI taxonomy): domain Eukaryota; kingdom Viridiplantae; phylum Streptophyta; class Magnoliopsida; order Malvales; family Malvaceae; genus Corchorus; species Corchorus capsularis. The sequence continues at coordinate 19,275 of AWWV01006858.1, forward strand.
CACATGGGCGCCCAGCGCTAGTCGGAACATGCCACCAGCAACCACATGGGAGCACGCGACCTGGGGCCTGAGAGCAATGCCCTGAGCGCATAAGCCACCTACATGGGCGCCCAGGGGGTGTCGGGGTTCAGCCATGCACGCGCCAAGCATGCCATCATGCGTGTTTTCACCTTGAAGCCTCTTCACTTGTTTCCAGATTTGGCGACCTTTATGTATTTTGGCCATAACTTTTGATCCAGAGCTCCGTTTGAGGCGTATGAGTAGTCGTTGAAAAGCTAACTCCAAGATCTACAACTTTCGTGTTTTGGTCGAAGCCCAGTTTTTCCTTTTTCATGGACGAAAATGCCCCTGAATTCAGCGGACAGAAACTGTCCTGGGCCGGTTTTGCGGGATTGATCCAATTGAGCCCAAATTCTTATTTAAACTAGCTTGAAGACTTGGAGAGCAGCCCAGCACGTCCTTAGAGTTTGTTTAGCTCTAAATTAACCCTAAGCCACCCTCTATAAATACCCTCTTAAGTCTAAAACCCTAACACAACATAGAAAAGCATCTTTTCTCAACCCTAGCTCTAGGATTTGCGATAGGAAGAGGAGAGGCAGCCGCCGGCCTCAAGCATTATAAGTCTCTCATGGATTGCAAGCAATCCATGAGTAGCTAAATCTTTTATACTTCTTTTCCTTAGGTACTTTTGATCAATGAATTATTGGTGAGACTTTTGTTCTTAATAATTTGAGCTTTTTCCGTTTGAATACGTTTCTTATCTCTATGCTTCATCTTATGTGTTCATACTTTGATTGATTTGGTGCGCAACATATCTTGAGATTTATGAATGCTATAGTTAGATTCAAGTAGCTTGAGTCAAGCTAAAGTTGGTCCAAGTAACAATTGTAATTCTAGGAGTCCTAGGTTCAATGGGATATCAAACCTTGTTGAAATCTTTAGGCCGAGATGGAAATTGACGTAGGCAAGTTTGGTATTGATTTATCATGCATGTGGATTAATAAACTTAATGCTTGTTATATGAAGGGCTGAAACCATAGATTATAACATTTGAGGTTAATTGTCAGCGAGATGCGGGTTAATCTTATTAGCATGTTGGAATTAGCATCACGTCTGTTCCTATACCAATTATTCAAATGGAGTTGTTTAAGATGTTAAGAGGATTACTTTGTTTCAATGAAAGTTGATGTCTACGTCTTAGGCTATATACCGATTTGGAGTAATTTATGATTCTTAATTGAGTAGCAATCTAAGCCAAATTTATGTTTAGTGTCTATGATCCATGATTCACTTGATCAAAGTAGTTACCTAAAGGAGAAGAAGTATGCTTTTATCGCTTGATTTTCTTTTAATTATTTTCTAGTTAATTATTTATTTGTTTTCACTTTCAATTACAAAAATCCAAAAATATCTTTTCTAGGTTAGAATTTCTTCTGTAAGATTTAACTTTGATTCGTACCTTCCCTGTGGATTCGACCCCTACTTGCCCTAGCTAAGTAGTTAATCTATATGTTATTGGTTTGTGGAGAATTATCTTGTGATTTGATCAACGACTCGATCAAAATCCCCTATCTAATGTCTTCCAAACATTTACTTTTCAAAAATTAATCAATTTATTTACTAATTGCTTGAAAGTCCAATCTTTTGTGCAAAGATGACACCTTTACTTAAGTTACTTAAAGCTTCAACCTTTTATTTACAAATTACTTGAAATCTCAATTGATATTCCAAGGTGTCATCTTTACTCACTAATTATTTAAGAATTCAATCTTTTATTTAAAGGTGGCATTTTATTAAACCAAAGCTCCATCTTTTAGTTCAAAGGTTAATTCTTTATCAAAATCAGAGGCTTTCAATCTAAAGGTTAAGCTTTTATTATCAATCTATCAAAATGAGAGTCTTTTAGACTAAAGATTAGTCTTTTATCACCAATTTATCAAAATTTCGTTTTTTAGAACTAAAGACTAAATTTTTATTACCCTACACCATAAAAATCCCGACTTTTAACTAAGAACTTATTATTATTTTTTTGGTGCAAGACTAATCAACAGGGGGGGTCCAATTGAACAATACGATGAAACTACAGGATCCCATCGAACCAATCAACACGTTTGAGGGTATAAATAAACACTCCAACAATTTTCAGTCCTTATGTGAATTAAAATATAAACTACTAAACTTAATTAAAGGAAAAATAAAATATTAAATTGTAGGGTTAGAAACATACCTCTTAAAACCCTAGGCTGTACTCTGTTGTTTTCCCTTTCCCCTTCTTCTTCATCTAACACCTTCAAACTCTAATCCCTTTCACTTGAGCCAACGGCGGAACCAACTTTTCACCGCCAACCCTCACCCCAAACAACAAAAGCAACCCTCTTTCCTAAATAAAATGAAGTCTATGACCAACAAACTGTGAAACCCGAAGAAAGCAGCGAGATTTGAAGAAAACTTCAAAGGAAAAAGAGACGAACGGGGAACTTCAGGCTCCCTTCACGGCCTAGGACAGGATCCCGGCTAGGTGAGCCTTTTAATCGAATTTCTTCCTTCTGTTCTTTTTAGTTTTTTTCGAAAAAAGCTAGGAAACGATGAACGCCCAGAAAAAATTTTAAGGACTCAAAACCCTAGCTCTCCTTTCTTTTTTCTTGGAAAAAAACATCCCCTTCTCTCTCTGAAACTATAGTATTTAAACTAGACATGCATGAGACCTCAACCGTAGATTGATCTTGATCTAGCGGCTCCCCCAATTTTGATTTTCTGATTTCATGTTTTTAATTCTGTTTGTTCTCTTCTGCAGGTGGTCAACTTGAGGCAAAAGAATGCCAAGGACCACTGTAATTTTTGACGCGGTTTTTATTCTCTTGCTCCTTTAATTTTTTTGTCTGTTTTCATCATTTAATCTCGTTTCACTCTCTGCGTACACCCTTTGGATGGTGAGGTGGCTAATGCAGCCAACTTTGAATTCTTATGGGACCAATTAAGAGATGCCATGTCGGCAAGGAGAGTTTCTCTCCTCTTTGTAATTTCCCAATTCTTTCTTATTTTTTCAATTTTCTGACTATTCACTTGTTTACCTTTTCTTGCAATCCGCTGATGTGGCCAATGACGTGGATAATGTGACAAGTTTGATGCTGGTTCGGGGCCAATACACACTTGCCATGTCAGCTAGAGCCTCTTCTGTTGACCTTCTGACTAATGGATCCCTGTTAAGGTATACCGAAATGAAATCCTCTATTGCTGTGTCGAAATTTTGTGTAATTGCCTTTGGAGTGAATTTTCGGTTGCTGATGTAAGTTTGGGATCTTGCTTGCTTATGATATCTACTGACTTTCCAAGTTTGAACCTTGATATGTTTTGCTACAAATTTCTTGAACTAGACTTTGAATGCCTTGAATAACTCTTTACTGAACTGGAACTTGTTTGAAAAGGAATTATTCCATCTTTGTCTTCAATACTTCGCTGATTTGGATGCTCTGTTTCCTTCAATATGACCATCAATCTGTTTAATTTATAACTGATAATTGCTTTTACAGTTTATACTCTTAGAATCACAAGCACATAACATCAGCCTGCTTATCCAATCATGCATTGCAAAGGCATAATCATACACAGTGGAGAATCTCCATAGCGCAGAACTCAAGTATGCCAGGTTGTCATGTTACTCCGCCTACACATTCGACTAATACTACGCAGGCGAAGGGCACGAAGTGACTCGACTAAAAGGAGAGGGCATGATTGGGTGAGCCGTAAGGCGAATTGTCTTTAGAGGTGAAAGGACAGGCGAACAACAGGCTATTTCGGCTCAGAAGGACCTTGTAAATGTAGCTGTGTCGTTCCACAACCATTAGTGGATTACACACTCAACTACACGGTACTTAGACCGTATGACCTATGGGAAGTCTTCCAAAACCTCCCATCGGTCTCTTCATGGTGGGTAGCGAATGAGCCAAGGGTGACTAGATCCGATCAAACTATCCATCTTCCACGAAGAAAAGGGGTTCAGCCACTTGCCCTTATGAGCTTATGTTTAATTTTTATTGAAACTACACTTATGAGAGTATTTTATGAATATGTCAAAAATAAGTGTGGGGGACTATCTATATTAGAAGGGTAGTTTTAAAAAATCTTTTTCATAAACAAGAGTGTTTTTCATGCAAGAGGAGAAGAGATATCTTTTGCCTTAAAAAAAATCCATTGTTGTCACTTCTCTTTAAACAAAAGGAGTTAGTAACCCTTGGGAAGAGGATAAGAGGCATGGATCGGCAAAAGTATTGTCCCTCTAGAGTGCTAGTAGCCTCACAAAAATAAAATAAAGGGCGTTAGTAACCCCTAAGTATGAACACTTTGAGGTTAGTAACCTCACTTTTCTAAAAATTACTTACTTTTTGAAAATCATTATAACCCATGCGAAATTTTTGATTTGTATTCATAGTATGCAATTGTTTGAGTAGTAGAGATAAAGGTGAAGACATAAGCTTATAGGAAGAAGTAGTTATAGTTGTGATAAATGATAAGTGATTAGAGCTACTTTGATTATGGTTACTTAAGAATGAGGATGCTTGCTATATCTTGATCTATTGAATTGGATACTCTTAATATTCTTTGTTATTCTGATTTCAATAATTGAATTGATCCTTGATATATGAATTTGATTCAAAGCTTTTCAAAAGATTTGAACAAGACTTATAATCTTAAGTCTTAATTTTTGTTTGTCTACACTAGTTTGCTAGGGACTAGCAAAGATTTAGTGTGGGGGAAATTATGATCGAGCTCAAATTATGCATATTCTTATAGCTATTTTTCTATACTTTTTGCTATTTTTATATGTGTTTTTACCATATTTTGTTAGTATTTGTGTTTTTAGGTCTTGAAGACAAGAAAAGTGAAAACTTATTGTTTTTCACTCTTTTTGGAGCTATTTTAGTGACTTTTTACTCAACTATGGATTTAGTCATTTGGAATGAAGATTTGAAGATGCAAGTTCGTGATTGAAGATATTTTGAAGATTTGAAGACAAATGAAGAATTAATTCAAAAAGTAAAAATTGAAGATTTGGAGCTCATTTGCATAGGGTTGAAGCCAAGTCCAGATGAAGCCCTGAAGTTGAGGATTTTTGGATTATTTATATGGGAATATACCCAGCCCATATAAACCTATAATTGGAGTTAAAATCCCAATTTGTAGGCCTAATATCCAAAAGAATATCCAAATCCAGCAATAATCCCGCAGATTTGCGATATAAGCCCGGTTTCAGCGCAGTCTTCGTAGAAAGGCCATAACATTCTGCTCAGATGTCCGTTTTAAACCCATGAGTAGCCGTTGGAAAGCTAACTCCGATCTCTACAACTTTGTTTTGAAGTGCAAAGCCCAGATCTGCCATCTTCAAGCCCGAATATCAAGTCGAAGTTCCTGCCAGATTCCAGAAAATTCCAGAATCCTCTTTTATCTTGGATTCTACTCTAGGATGACATCTAATCCAACTTGGAGTCCAAGTCATGGCTAAACCATCCTACCCTATTCCTCCACTATAAATAGCCACCTCTTGCATCACAAATCACACAATTCTACATCTCACAAATTTTAGATAATTCTTTTTTTCTACCTTTCTTTAGTTTTTAGGTTTTTCTCTAGTTTTAGAAGAGGTAGAAGCCGACACCCTCTCTAGCCATAGAGGGGTGCGACGTCCCTAGGGTTTCAAGGGGGAGAAATCGTTCCTCCTTTGTTCTGTAAGTATTCTTATGCCTCTCATGGATTTTCCTAAGTCCATGAGTAGCTAAATCTTTAATACTTCTGATCCTTTGGTGAATTCAATCAATTGATTATGGTGAGATTTCTATACTTATAATTTTGTGTTAAGTTCTTGATGATAGTAGTCAAAACCCTAAAATAATTTTACGATTCTGAATCTTATTTGAGTTATGTGGCCTCTAACGATGTAAGAGGAAGATCTATGGCTAGATCAAGCTTAGAATTAATCACTCAAGTTTGATTGTATGTAGCAAATTAGGTTTGTTTAATCGCTGCTTAATGGGTATTTGTCTATCGGAGGGCGAGAAATTTCTCTTCGTATGGTTCTACTTTGTAGGCATGTGTGTAAAATTAATTAATCTTAATGCTTTGTTCTCAAGTGATCTTTAAGCCCTAAGAAAGTAATCGATCGCTGAAGGAATAAAAGGGATAACTGTAGCTTTAATCAGCCTCTTATCAAAAATACATGTTGGGAAACCTATATCAGTTGTCAGTCAAGAATAAGATGCTTAATTCACCTTTTAAGTCGATGATCCATAGTTAATCTGATTGAATCATACCACTGGAGAAGAAGTATGCTTTATAATTATTGTTTGCGTTATATTCTACTTTAGATTTAGATTTAGATTTAATTTGCTTTGCTTTATTTTTAGTTTAATTGTTTTCTTTATAATTGATTTTCACAATCCCCTGTTTTCTAATCGATTTTTGGAAAAGATCTTTCTTTCTTTTTATTGTTCATCACATAACCCTTCTCTATGGGATTCGACCCCTACTTGCCCTAGCTATTCTAGTTAGTTATTGTTGGGATTATTTTTATGGTCATAGACGACACGATCATAGTCTTTACTAGCTCGGTCGGCCAAGAATTCGGCTATAGCACTTCCTTTAATGGCTTTCTGAGACACATACACTATATCATATTCTGATAATAACACCTGCCATCTGGCGATTCTTCCTGACAAGCCGGGCTTTTCAAACACGTACCTAATCGGATCCAATTTGGAAACCAACCAAGTAGTATGATAAAGCATGTATTGTCTTAATCTATGAGCTGCCCAGGCGAGTGCACAACACATCTTCTCCAGGTCTGAGTACTTGACTTCATAATCAATGAATTTCTTGCTCAAATAGTAAACTGCCCGCTCCTTCTTCCCAGTTTCATCATGTTGTGCCAATACACAACCCATTGAATTCTCCAGAACCGTTAAATACAAGATCACGGGCCTTTCTCTCACTGGAGGTACTAACACTGGTGGGTTGGATAGATATTCCTTAACTTTATTGAAAGCAGCTTGACAATCCTCATCCCACTCTCCTGGATTTTTCTTCTTGAGCAACTTAAAGATTGGATCGCATTTTGCTGTCAGCTGGAAAATGAAGCGAGCAATGTAATTCAACCTACCCAAAAATCCTCTAACTTCTTTTTGATTCTTTGGCGGGGGCAAATTTTGAATGGCTTTTACTTTGTCTGGATCTACTTCAATCCCTTTCTCACTGACTACGAATCCAAGTAACTTTCCTAAAGTAGCTCCAAAGGTACATTTTGCTGGGTTGAGCTTAAGCTGAAACTCTCGAAGTCTTTCGAAGATCTTCCTTAAATTCACCAAATGTTCTTCCGCCGATCGAGTTTTAGCAATCATATCATCAACATATACTTCAATCTCCTTGTGCATCATGTCATGGAAAAGGTTCACCATTGCTCTTTAATACGTTGCCCTAGCATTCTTCAACCCAAACGGCATAACTTTATAACAGAATACTCCCCAAGCCGTGACAAATGCAGTTTTTTCTCTATCCTCTGGCGCCATCTTAATCTGATTGTATCCAGAAAATCCATCCGTGAATGAAAACAAAGAATACCCAGCAATATTGTCTACCAACACATCAATATGTGGCAAAGGGAAATTGTCCTTCGGGCTAGCTCGATTCAGGTCCCGATAGTCCACACACATCCTTACTTTTCCATCCTTCTTTGGTACTAGGACTATATTTGCCTGCCATTCTGGGTATTTGGCTTCTTCCAAGAATCCTGCATCCAGTTGCTTCTTAACTTCTTCCTTGATCTTTAATAACATATCTGGCTTCATCCTTCTGAATTTCTGTTGGACAGGCTTACATTCTGATCTGATGGGCAATCGATGCACCGCAACTTCTGGATCTAAACCTGGCATATCCTGGTACGACCATGCAAACACATCCACATACTCCTTCAACAGATCTACCAGCTCTTGTTTTTCTTTTTCTGACAAAGTAGTACCAATTTAAAGCTCCCTTGGTTCTTCTTCTGTCCCCAAATTAATCAATTCAGTGGGTTCCTTATGTGGCAATATCTGCTTTTCCTCATGTTCTACCAATCTCAAAAGGTCTGGGGGTAAGGCCTGGTCCTCAGTGTCTTCATCGTCAGGTTCGTCGGTGAAAACCGGTTTTTCAAAATCGAACCCCGGCTCGTCACGAGCGTCTTTGCATTCATCGTCAGTCGGCCTGAGAAGTAAAACAACAAAATATATATACCAAGGAAAGAATATATAACTAGTAATAAATGAATGAATGATAATGAAAATGTAAAATAAAGATGAAAAATATATGGATAAAACTTCTGGAGTGTATTTCATTTCATTACTTTAAGAAAATAGTGAACATAAAATAGTTTGATATTTTGTATGGAGAATTAAAACATGGTATTGTCATAGACATTCTTGAGGTGGTATTAGTACTTAAGATAAAAGATTAATTACATTTCTGAATCATCAACAAAGATAGCTCTTTCTTATTCAACCCAGTTGTTCAGAACTTCTCCTGGAGCTAGTTCACGAATCCAAGGACAATCATCTTCCTCCTGAGTCTCATCAGTAACAACATTGATGTCCAAATTCTGCAGCTTCTCTTTAATCTCTGACTCCTTCTCTGATGCACCATTGTTGACCCAACCGGCTGACTTGAAGGTCTCATACAGAGGCAGGAACTTCAACTTCTTTTCTTCCACTCTATGCCCCATCCGGGCCAACCTTCTCAGTTTCATCTTCTCTTCAGCTTCTGCCCAGTCCTTAGCTGTCAGCTTAAATCCCAGCCCAAAAGGGCCCTCATATATAGGTACTTCAACAGACTGTGTAATTCCTTGCAAGTCCATTTCCAACCCTTTTCCTTCTTCAAATCCCCTCTTCATCATAAACCTGATGCTCATAACAGAGAAGTCCACCATGCTTTTGGGAATGACTTCTGCAACTTCAAAGGCCCTGAATGAGCATTCATATGACCCCTCCGGCGGTTTAACATAAGAGAATCCTGATGCACTGGCCACCACAAAGTCTTCTTCCCCTTTGATTTCCACAAACTTTTCTGGAGTAAGAAACTTCACCACCTGATGTAAGGTTGATGGAACAGCCCCTGCTTGATGTATCCATGGCCTTCCTAATAAGCATAAATAAGATGGATGTTGTATATCCAGTACTTGAAATACTAGGGCGAATGGCACTCCCCCCACTTCAATGGTTATCTCCACTTCTCCTAGAACACTCCTCCTAGTGCCATCAAAGGCTTTCACAATCAAATGATTGGTTTGAATGTAGGTCTCATCCACCGGCAACCTCTTCAACATTTTCTGAGGTAAGATATTAAAAGTTGAACCATTATCAATGAGAACATTGTCCATACTCACATTCTGACACCTGACTGTGATGTGCAATGCCTTTATGTTGTTCCTCATTCCTTTCGGGATATCCTTCTCTGCAAATGCAATGAATCCATGTGCAGATATGTTACCCGCCATGTGATCCAAGTCAACAACACTAATGTTTTGGGATACATATGACTGATTCAACACCTTTAACAACGCCTTTCGATGTGCTTCAGAGTTCAATAACAGACTAAGAATAGAAATTCTAGCAGGTAACCTGTTCAACTACTCGATTACACGGTACTCATTTTGCTTGATGATCTTTAGGAATTCACATTCTTCATGCTCCGATATTGGCTTCTCAACACTCTCCTCTTCCTTTGGTCTAGCCATTTCCCCTGAATCCCTTATACCGGTCTCTGGAACCATAGCCTCATCCTTCCTCTTCGGAGCTGATTCTGACATCTCTGGTGAATATACCCTTCCACTTCTAGTCATCCTTCCCGCACCCGACACATTAGCCGAACTGCTTTCCCCGGATGATGTAGTCACATTGAGATCATACTTCCGTGGCACTTGGCGACTATCTGTGTAAGGAAATGGTTGTGGGGGTTTCACAACTACAGATGCTACTGGCTTCTGCATATGGGCAGGTAAAACTGTTGGTGGCCTTGGTACAAAAGGTTGACGTTTGACCTTAGGCGGAGCTGGTATGAAGGGTTGTACATGCTCTTCAATAATAACATCAACCTCTTTTTCCTTGCTTTCCACATAGAATTCTATTCTTCCCTCATCCATCAGGCTCTGAACTTTCTCTTTGAAGTCACCACAATCCTGAATTCCATGCCCCAAACCATGATATGGGCATACCTCATTCATTTCTCCTCCTCCAAATTCTCCACAGACTATCATATTTGCCTTCACTAAAGCTCTGTAGACTGTTGCTATCGGAGTAACTACTTCTTGAACCCGACTTTTGACTATTTCACACTTATCAATTACACCCACTTGATTCCCACCGTGGCTAGGTAACGGATTAGCCGGTGCCACATTTGCAAAGCTTAATTTCTCTGATTTTACCAACTCTTGTACAGCGAGTTTCAATCTCCAGCAATTTTCAGTAGAGTGCCCCTCAGTCCCTGAGTGGTAGTCACAATGGGCGTTGCGGTCATACCAAGCTCTTGGGTTTAGCATGGGCTGCGAGAATGGCAATCTTTGCAACAAATTCTGCTGCAACAACTGTGGGAGAAGCTCCGTATAAATATATGGAATTGGATCAATCGGAGTTCTTGTATTTGTTGGACTCTTCTGTTGAATCGCTAGAGGTGCACTAGGGCACTGATTCTGCGGTCTTGGTTGAAACGGTGTTCCACTAACAGCACTGACATTCCCAGAGTATTGAATGGGGTTAGGATTTGTCTGATACTAAAGGTAATATCCCCGAGGCCGATAGTTGTACTCATAATTCCGAAGATAGTACTGCTGCCCCTGGTTTCTAGGTTTGAAATTCGTCTCCCCCACTGAATGTACTTCTCCTTCCTTCTTTTTCTGTCCTCTCTAGGCATGATCAGTTATCTCGTCTAAGTACCCCATTTTGATTGCTGCTTCCATAGCTTCTCCAATTACAATCAAGCTTGAGAATGACTCTGTAATCTTCGGGAGTAATGCCTTAAAGTATTTCTTAGGCAAGGTTCTCAGGAATAAAGAGTTCACCTCCCTTTCCGGTAGTCCGGGCACTAACAAGGCTACTTCCCTGAAACGCTGACCATAAGTCGTCAACGATTCATCAGGCTTTCTTGATATATTTGTCAGAGTATCTCTAGTGGGCGCCAAATACATCAGATACCTAAAATGTGCTAAAAAGGCCTTAGTCATGTCACCCCAACTCTGAATGCTTTTCGGATCCAGTTGATTGTACCAAGTAATTGCTGAACCAGTCAAGCTAAACATGAAGCTATACATCAGGAACTTGTCATCAGTGGAAAAGGGTGCCATCTTGTTCTGGAAACTGAGCACGTGATCCCTGGGGTTCTTTGTTCCATCGTACTTTTCAAAATCTGGCATTTTAAATTTCGGGGGAATGACTACTCCTTTTGCTACAGCAGTGTTTGCGATATTGGGAATCCCATAGTCTTGAATTCCGTCCACGCTCCGCAGTCTGTCCTCTATTCGGCCTTCAATCTTCTGCCAGAATTTTTCCTCGTCGGCCCCTTTTTTCGAGTTATCTTTCCTTGTTAAGTTTATAGGCCTAGTAGCAGCTATCCAGGTGAAAACAGGTACGAGTAGTCTTGTTGTGATGACACAAGTGTAGCAACAATACCAGCATGAAATTTGAGTGGATTAAACATTGAGGTATTAGAAACAACAGGTCTGGCCAGTGGTGGGAAAGCGAATTGCATGCCGCTAGACGTTGCAGTATCAGACACCGTAGGCCTAGTTGCTCTTCCCGTTAGTGGTGGGAAAACAAATGGTGAGCTACCAGATGCTGGAGGGAACGCAAAAAGATTGGTATTCTCGTTCTCTGTTCCAGTTGTCCTTGAACTTGCTGTGGGCATTCCTCCCATCGGATCTTCCATATTCTGAGTATCTCTCGCCGAACCTTTCCCCTTCATCAGCTGCGTTAACATACCCCTCATCTGCTCCATTTGAGCATTCATAGCCTCTTCTCGGTGTTTCGCCTCTTCATCTCGGCGTGCCAATTCCTCTTTCAATCGCTGAATCTCTGCGTTCTGGTCTTCCATCCTTCTAGTACTGGATCTAGTGTTGTACTGTCGGGTAGGCTGATACTGGATCTGCATTCATATCTTGGTACTTTCCTGAGTTAAAGGTCAAAAATTGTTATTATCTTTTATTTAGCAAGTTAAGTAAATTTAATGTGCATGATGTTATGCTATGCGAAAATGATGCATGATCATACTCATTCATCACATCTGATGGATAGATAAGAAAGACACTGTATTAGATTGAAGAACTTGGATACAGATCAACTGTTCTGAAGAATACACTCCACCAACTACTGAATAATACCATAAACTCCGAATACCATTACTGAATAATTACATCCATAATTAAACACATAGTCTGAAAATACCATCCACTGCTGAATAATACCATAAACTTTGAGTACATAATTAAACACATAGTCTGAAAATACCATCCACTGCTGAATAATACTATAAACTCTAAAAATACCACTCACTGCTGAATAATACCATAAACTCCAAATACAAGTACTGAATAATAATATAATTAAACACATTGTCTGAAAATACCACCAACTACTGAATGAAACCGAATAACAACATCCATAATTAAAACACATTGTCTGAAAATACCAGTGACTACTTTATCACATAACTATTTTCCCACAAATCTCCTGAAATAGCAGAGAACATCGTTGCATTCCTTAACTGTGCTATCTAGATACTCTGCTAGGGGTTGCAAACGACTTTCATACGGAGCTATGCTTGGCCTCACGTTCCTTGCTCGGTCCCTTAAATTTTCCACCTGGAGCAATCCTGTCTTGATGCTTCCCAGCAAGAAACGAATTTGCTCACATCTTTCTTCATAAGCCCTACTTTGGGAATCCTTCTGATGTTGCAGCATGTTGCGTTCTGCATTGACCTTCCAATATTCCTCTTCTAAACTTTTGAGGTTCTTTGCTATCTCCTCATATTCTGTTTTGTTGATTTGAGCGGCCCTTCGCAGAAATGCCAGATTTGTCTCTAAAGTAGCCTTGGAAGTCTCTACAACCCCAACTCTAACATTTTCTGCTTCCCAAGCATTTTGAAATCTTTCATTCTCTCCCCTAAGTCTCTTCAGATTGCGGTTCAGCACCTGTACTCGCCTATCAGCTTCTTTGTCCTTTTCTGCCTTGACTGTCTCTAACCTACCTCTGAAAAACTTTGTTGTGTCTTTGTTGGCGAGGTTCCTCTTTGCCAGCTTAACATAATCTTTCTGCCCTTCTTTAAGGTCTCCTTGGAGTTTTTGATTCTTGGCCACCATCTTTTCTTTCTGCCTCCTCTCATAATCAGCTTTATACATTGCTTCCTGACATTTAGCCTCCATCTCTTCCTTCTCTCTCTCAGCTTTTTCTTTCTCCAATTGAAGTCTCCGGCATTCTTCCTCTAGACGTCGTGCCTCACTACCATCCTCTGCTCTTTGCAATCTGATCTTTAAAGTTTCCAATATATCCTCCATGTCTTTTCCCAGTCTGGCTTCGAGGTTGGTGGGGGGTGGTACACGGATGTCTTTGATCCGTTGGTGATGCCACTTTAGGTATTCTGGTGTTGCATTGTAGGTTGGGCGAAACCTCTGTATAGTTCGCAGTTCCCTCATTATTTTCCACAATTTCTTACATTTTTGCCTTGAATTTGGATCTCCATAGTCAAAGTTTGTCTCATTCAGGTCATGAGTCTTAGGCACGAATTGTTCTGTCCCATACTGTCTTAGCACTAGCACTGGTGCATAGCTCACCACTCCCCATAATCCGAACAAAGGCACCCACGGGCGATTACCACACCGGTATATCATATTCCTCCTTTCGAACCAAGGCGCTACCCACTGCACTTGTTCCGATGGGAGTGTCCGGAGGTAGTTGACCCATTCTACTTTAGACTTCCTTACCAAATCCTCTCTACCCATATAAAACCAAAGCGGGTCATTTCCTCTCCATAACATATGCTCACTCTATCTGTCCAGGCGCTGAATTTGACTTGTGAACCAAACGGTTAGGAGTTGTGCACATCCGTGGAACCTTCCATGCCCTTTCTTTCGGCAATGATTCAGTGACCTAATGGTTTCAGCTAAAATTGTAGGCATTGGGTTATATCCCTTCTTGACACAGTCAATCAAATAAACTACATTCTCCTCCACAAGACCCACCGCTTTTGGGAATAGAACTAGCGCGTATATCAAGAGCGCCAATACATCCCTTCCTCTTTCTTCTCCGAGATGCTTCCTTACAAAATCCATCAAGGAATCTGCATCAAACCCATGGGAAAGTCCTTTTTCCCTTAGATAACACCTGTACTGGAATCTTTAAATCGCATGAGATGAGTCAGCTTATTCTTAGTAGAGGATTTATCTGCCTTCATGAAAACCCTAGTGTCCTCATCCAAATCTGGCAATTTTAGCAACTGGGCATACTCCTCTAAAGTGGATACCATGTCTACCTCGTTGAAGGTGAAGCATCTGTAAGACCTATCCCAGTATTGGACTATTCCCCGGATTGCCCCTTCATCTACGGCAATGTAAAGGAGGGGCTTTAAGTCACCATACTTCCTCGTGATGTATGACTCACCATCTTCCCCGACCAACTTCCACAATTCTCTAAGCGGAAGAAGATCATTCTGCTGTAAATTCAGATTCACTTGTTCCGGTAACTCAGACTGAAATCCCTCTGATAGGTTATCCCCATTCCGTGCCCTCTCCTCCTGGTGGTACTTTTCAACCCGACGCGGATGACTAACTCGACCCTCTGGTGTCAAACACTCGTCGTCCTCCATTTCTTATCTATCTATTATTGTGATGAATGACCTACAGATGATGCGAAATGCAAAAGGAAAGAAAAAAGGAGGAGGAAAGAAGGAAAGAAAACAAAAGAAATGGTTAGATTCCAATAAGATAAAACGCCATATAAGACTAAAGATTTAAAAACATTTGCCCTTGCATGTTTATGAAACGCTTTTTCTGATATTTTTCAAAAAGGTTAAGCTGCTCGGCTTAATAGGGCAGGTGGTCTGATTATGGAAGGTGATGTAATCACCCTATTCTACGGTCCGTTTATAACAGGAAAACAGTTGATAAAGGTAAGAGACGTTCCTTCTTGTGTACTAAGGTTTATCCTCACGGGATTGGCTCTACCTAGGCTGGATGTCTTTCAAGGTGCCTATACGTTGGGTAAGGTTTCTCACTGGATCTAAAGGTTCCCAGTCCGCCCTTACTGTCGCCCACTCTAGGCTAGTAAGGTCCAGACTGAGTGGAAGTATTTGGCGAAACCCGCACAGAGACGATTGTCACACGAAGGTTTAGCTACTTTACTTCCTCCTAAAGGGATAAAGCTCCGGTATAAGCTCATGCATAATGAAAATGCAAGTTTTTTAGTGCACATGTGAAGGAACATACAAACCTTTTACCAACAATTCCTAACCCAAATTACTAAACTACCCCCAAGAAGAGAAACAATGCATGATAAGTTAGGCAGAATATATATAAAATTATGAAAGCATATAAGCATAAAGATAGACAAGAATAAACAATGATAAACAGGCATGAATAAACAAGAAAATGCAAGCAAACAACCAAATCTAGAAACCCTAATCAACTCTAAACTAGCATTCAGTTTGACTCTCTAACCAGTCCCCAGTGGAGTCGCCAAGCTGTCGCAACGTCCAGGTCCAGAGGGTACCGAACCCTACCGTTTAATGACTTGAAAGGGGAAACCACTGTTGAAATCCTATGGGAGTCGCCACTAATCTTTTTTTAACCTAGGTGTGATTAGCCACCTATCATATTATTAAGCCTAATGTTAACCCTAGCTTGGCGAAGGTAACACTATACCTAATAAACGGTCTATTAATCAGAGTCCTAAGGATTCGGGAGTCGGCTACGTGTGGGGAAGGATTAGCACCCCCACGACGCCCGTCGAAAGACGGCACTGACTAGTCTAGACTTAATTGTGGGTTTCTATTATTGGTTGTCTCTATTCTTAAGTTTTTCATGCCATATTAAAAGAGTTTTATCGACCTTTGATTAAATTAAGTCATTATCTTACTATCGATTACCTTTTTATTTCTTGATTACTAATTACCATTTTTTACTCTTTGTACTGATTACCATATTTTACTCTTTTTTACTGATGACCCCTTTTCTTACTATCTTTACTGAATACCACTTTTTACTCTTTTTACTTAATTACCATTTTTTACTCTCCTTTTTTACTTAATACCATTTTTACCCCTTTTTACTGAATACCACTTTTTACTCTTTTTTACTGATCACCATTTCTTACTCTTTATTTCTAATTACTCTCTTTCACCCTTTTTTTACTGATCACCATTTTTACTCATTTCTTACTCTTTTTACTGATTACTCTTTTCTTACTCTTTTTACTGATTACCACTTTTTACTCTTCCTCTTTTTCTCTTTTACTGACTACCATTTTACTCTTTGAATTTAATCACTGACTATCATTTTACTCTTTACTGATTATTTTTTATTTTTTTATTGATTACTATTTTACTCTTACTGATTACCATTACTTTTTTAACTTGATTACTGATTACCCTTTCTACTTTTACTGTTTACTATTACTTCTTACTGATTACTATTACTCTTTACTGATCATCCCTTTACTCTTTACTAATTACCATTTTACCCTTTACAGATACCTTTTTACTTTTTGGTAATTACCATTTTACCCTTTACAGATACTTTTTTACTTTTTACTGATTACCTTTTTACTTTTTTTACTGTTTACTATTACTTCTTACTGATTTCTATTACTCTTACTGATTATCACTTTACTCTTTACTGATTACCATTTTACCTTTTACCGATTATTTTTTGCTAATTACCCTTTTGCTCTTACTTTATCTTCTTACTGATTACCTCTTACTCATACTGATTACCTTTTACTCTTACTAATCATCTTTTACTGTTAATGTTTATTAATTACCAACTTACTTATCAAGTTGTATTACTGATACCCTTGTATTTTCTGCGCTGACACCCTTTTTCTTTCCCCTTTGTAGACCTTTCGTCTTTAGTTCTTAATTTGCTAATGCACTAGACTCTTAAATGCATATTATGCATGAAGTTCCAATTTATGGTTAATTACCTATTAATTATACGAGGAACACCTTCAGCCGCTTCCCAATAAATGGTAAACGACCTCCGGAAATTTCCAAGCCTCTGGGAGAAGTTAAGCAAACTCAGACACGCATGAATGAGCCGCCCTCCTTTCCCTTCACGGGAGTCATTTTAATTTTAGTTTTATGATCATGGCAATAACAATATAAACATGGAATTTAAGTATGGATGCACATGTAACTATTCCTAAATTCTAAACCTTAATTTTAATTAAACCCGAGCTGGATTGAGATAGTTAGGTTTCTAAGCCCAAATATTGTCCCAGTACAAGTCTCAAATATAATGGAAAACCAAACATGTCAATAAAACCCAATTACATATGGAATGGGCTTCACATAGACAACAAGTATGAAGGCCCAACAGAAAAATATCAAAGCAAAACCCAAATAAATAAACAAATTGACAAGATCTAAGAAGAACTAATTCCAACACAAAAACTAGCTAAACCCATCTAAACTAATTAAAGACCCAACAGCAAATTCAAGGCCCAAGCACAATGTTAAGAGGCCCAAATATTATCCCAAATGCCTTTTCTTTCAATCTCTCAATAAAAGTCTAAACGTGATTAGCATATACATGAGCCTTTAATTTAATCTTATCTAGCTTTATAAATCAGATCGGACCAATGCATCTTTTTATGGTCATTTTCCTATGCTTTTTGGGTATTTTATGCTTGATTATGCCTTATATTTGGTATATTTGTGTTTATAGGTGTTAAAGTGAAGAAAAGTGCAAAATCACCAATTTTGTATCTTTTTGGAGCCTTTTTGGATGATTATTTACACAAATATTTTCCAAGGATATTTTGGATGGAGAATGGAGCCAATATGTTCGTGATTGAAGAGCTTGAAGAGTCAATTTTATCATCATAAAATTGATTTTCAAGAGTTAGAAGCAAATGAGCAAAGTTGAATTTCAAGACAAGAAAACATGTCAAGAAGTGTCATAGCACTGGAGTACATGGGTTGCGAGGCAAACCACATGGAGCGCCAAGCATAACACATGGGCGCCCAGCGCTAGTCGGGACATGCCACCAGCAACCACATGGGAGCAGGCGACCTGGGGCCTGAGCGCAACGCCCTGGGCGCACAAGCCATCTACATGGGCGCCCAGGGGGAGTCGGGGTTCAGCCATGCGCGCGCCAAGCATGCCATCATGCGTGTCTTCACCTTGAAACCTCTTCACTTGTTTCCAGATTTGGCGACCTTTCTGTATTTTGGCCATAACTTTTGATCCAGAGCTCCGTTTGAGGCGTATGAGTAGCCGTTGGAAAGCTAACTCCAAGATCTACAACTTTCGTGTTTTGGTCGAAGCCTAGTTTTGCCGTTTTCGTGGATGAAAATGCCCCTGAAGTCAGCGGACAGAAACTGTCCTGGGCCTGTTTTGCGGGATTGATCCAATTAGGCCCAAATTCTTATTTGGACTAGCTTGAAGACTTGGAGCAGCCCAGCACATCCTTAGGGTTTGTTTAGCTCTAAATTAACCCTAAGCCACCCTCTATAAATACCCTCTTAAGTCTAAAACCCTAACACAACATAGAAAATCATCTTTTCTCAACCCTAGCTCTAGGATTTGCGATTGGAAGAGGAGAGGCAGCCGCCGGCCTCAACCATTGTAAGTCTCTCATGGATTGCTTGCAATCCATGAGTAGCTAAATCTTTTATACTTCTTTTCCTTAGGTACTTTTGATCAATGAATTATTGGTGAGACTTTTGTTCTTAATAATTTGAGCTTTTTCCGTTTGAATACATTTCTTATCTCTATGCTTCATCTTATGTGTTCATACTTTGATTGATTTGGTGCGCAACATATCTTGAGATTTATGAATGCTATAGTTAGATTCAAGTAGCTTGAGTCAAGCTAAAGTTGGTCCAAGTAACAATTGTAATTCTAGGAGTCCTAGGTTCAATGGGATATCAACCTTGTTGAAATCTTTAGGCCGAGATGGAAATTGACGTAGGCAAGTTTGGTATTGATTTATCATGCATGTGGATTAATAAAACTTAATGCTTGTTATATGAAGGGCTGAAACCATAGATTATAACATTTGAGGTTAATTGTCAGCGAGATGCGGGTTAATCTTATTAGCATGTTGGAATTAGCATCACGTTTGTTCCTATACAAATTATTCAAATGGAGTTGTTTAAGATGTTAAGAGGATTACTTTGTTTCAATGAAAGTTGATGTCTACGTCTTAGGCTATATACCGATTTGGAGTAATTTATGATTCTTAATTGATTGCAATCTAAGCCAAATTTATGGTTAGTGTCTATGATCCATGATTCACTTGATCAAAATAGTTACCTAAAGGAGAAGAAGTATGCTTTTATCGCTTGATTTTCTTTTAATTGTTTTCTAGTTAATTATTTATTTGTTTTCACTTTCAATTACAAAAATCCAAAAATATATTTTCTAGGTTAGAATTTCTTCTGTAAGATTTAACTTTGGTTTGTACCTTCCCTGTGGATCAACCCCTACTTGCCCTAGCTAAGTAGTTAATCTATATGTTATTGGTTTGTGGGGAATTATCTTGTGATTTGATCAACAACTCGATCAAAATCCCCTATCTAATGTCTTCCAAACATTTACTTTTCAAAAATTAATCAATTTATTTACTAATTGCTTGAAAGTCCAATCTTTTGTTCAAAGATGACACCTTTACTTAAGTTACTTAAATCTTCGACCTTTTATTTACAAATTACTTGAAATCTCAATTTATATTCCAAGGTGTCATCTTTACTCACTAATTATTTAAGAATTCAATCTTTTATTTAAAGGTGGCATTTTATTAAACCAAAGCTCCATCTTTTAGTTCTAAGGTTAATCCTTTATCAAAATCAGAGGCTTTTAATCTAAAGGTTAAGCTTTTATTATCAATCTATCAAAATGAGAGTCTTTTAGACTAAAGAATAGTCCTTTATCACCAATTTATCAAAATTTCGTTTTTTAGAACTAAAAACTAAATTTTTATTACCCTACACCCATAAAAGTCCCGACTTTTAACTAAGAACTTATTATTATTTTTTTGGTGCAAGACTAATCAACAGGGGGGGTCCAATTGAACAATACGATGAAACTACAGGATCCCATCAAACCAATCAACACATTTGAAGGTATAAATAAACACTCCAACAATTTTCAGTCCTTATGTGAATTAAAATATAAACTACTGAACTTAATTAAAGGAAAAATAAAAGATTAAACTGTAGGGTTAGAAACATACCTCTTAAAACCCTAGGCCGTACTCTGTTGTTTTCCCTTTCCCCTTCTTCTTCCTCTAACACCTTCAAACCCTAATCCCTTTCACTTGAGCCAACGGCGGAACCAACTTTTCACCGCCAACCCTCACCCCAAACAACAAAAGCAACCCTCTTTCCTAAATAAAATGAAGTCTATGACCAACAAACTGTGAAACCCGAAGAAAGCAGCGAGATTTGAAGAAAACTTCAAAGGAAAATAGACGAACGGGGAACTTCAGGCTCCCTTCACGGCCTAGGACAGGATCCCGGCTAGGTGAGCCTTTTAATCGAAGTTCTTCTTTCTGTTCTTTTTAGTTTTTTTCGAAAAAAGTTAGGAAACGATGAACGCCCAGAAAAAATTTTAAGGACTCAAAACCCTAGCTATCCTTTCTTTTTTCTTGAAAAAAAACCTCCCCTTCTCTCTCTGAAACTATAATATTTAAACTAGACATGCATGAGACCTCAACCGTAGATTGATCTTGATCTAGCGGCTCCCCCAATTTTGATTTTCTGATTTCATGTTTTTAATTCTGTTTGTTGTCTTCTGCAGGTGTCAACTTGAGGCAAAAGAATGCCAAGGACCACTGTAATTTTTGACGCGGTTTTTATTCTCTTGCTCATTTAATTTTTTTTGTCTATTTTCATCATTTAATCTCGCTTCACT
>AWWV01006859.1:0-38766 GCA_001974805.1 Corchorus capsularis
CCGCTTATGTGGCCAATGACGTGGATAATGTGACAAGTTTGATGCTGGTTCGGGGCCAATACACACTTGCCATGTCAGCTAGAGCCTCTTCTGTTGACCTTCTGACTAATGGATCCCTGTTAAGGTATACCGAAATGAAATCCTCTATTGCTGTCTCGAAATTTTGTGTAATTGCCTTTGGAGTGAATTTTCTGTTGCTGATGTAAGTTTGTGATCTTGCTTGCTTATGATATCTACTGACTTTCCATGTTTGAACCTTGACATGTTTTGCTACAAATTTCTTGAACTAGACTTTGAATGCCTTCAATAACTCTTTACTGAACTGGAACTTGTTTGAAAAGGAATTATTCCATCTTTGTCTTCAATACTTCGCTGATCTGGATGCTCTGTTTCCTTCAATATGACCATCAATCTGTTTAATTTATAACTGAGAATTGCTTTTACAGTTTATACTCTTGATGAATGAACCCTGCTTTGATCATTTTTGAGCCCGAATTGTTGCATTGTGATCAAATTGACCTGCCCCGATTGCATTGCTTCATTCTGTTATTGCATGTTTTACAACTCAACTGCTTTGTTTGATGACTTGGACCAATCCTGTCTTCTATCTTGATGCTCTATTACTACTGCTGCTTCAATGAGTTTCTTTTACTTTCTTCATGGTGCTGTCATTGTCATCTAAGATCTTTTCCCTCTTACTGAATCATCTAAATTAAGCTTGCTAATCTTCTTGCTTTCTTGTGCTTTACTACTGCAAATCCTGTTGTTTCGCCTCCTTTGCTGACGTGGCGCTGATGTGGCAAGGGGGACCATCCAAGCTTGGTCACCCATGTCCAAAAAAGATAAGTATTCACCTCTTAACCTTATTAATCAGTACTTTAATCCCTGTTTTAGCTCTGATAGTGGCTGACTTGTGCTTTGAAACTGTTTTGCAGGGGATTAAAGACTCAAGATTTTGAAAAGGGCAGACTAGGGAGAAGGGAAAAGAATTGTTCCTTGTAATCCACTTTGTTTTGGCTTGTATTTTCTTGTTTTTTTCTTACACATCGAATGGCCTGTAATTTTGAGCTTGTAAAGATAGGCATTCAGACCTAGTTTATGTGTATATCTCAATTAGGGCTTTCCAAGTCCCAAAGCCCAAAAGCGACTCCAAATGGGCGACTAAATTCAAAGTTTCAATTTTAATGCTAGGCCAAAGATAAGCATGATTGCCACAGTCCAATAGCAACACTTTAATGCAATTAAAACAATGGTGCCCCAAAGAGAATAGTAGAATGATGGGCTTTTAAAAGTAATGAGTGATATCAATTACTCTTGAGTTAAGCTTAGAAGGGAGAAAAAGAAAAAAGAAAAGAAAAAAAAAAACAAGTTAAGGTAGGATTAAGGCTTAAACTCATAGAAATAGCAAAGAAGCAATCTTGGGCCTAACATAAAGATAAATAAAAGGGATTGGGCCAACATAAAGATAAATAAGAGGGAATAGAGGAATTGAGTAAAATGACTTGGCTAATTTGACTTAGTTAAAATGGGAACTTGGTAAAAATAATGTGTCTACACCTGTTTACTTCGTATCGGTCTTGGAACCGGATGTTTCGGGTGAGTACTGGCCATATCGGAAAGTTTCGGGTGGTTTCGGGGAAAAATTATAATTTCGGCCGGTACTTACTTTTAACTACACTTCGACACTCTGTTTGGGTTTCTTCGACTTCAGAATGGATTTGGAACATACAATCAGGACATATCTTTGTTTGTGAAGCCACATATATATATATATATATATATATAAATTAATGATTTAAGCTATAGATAATATATTTATCTTGAGAAAAAAATAGTGGTCGTCGGTAGCATAATCCAGCAGAAAGTTCTTCTGCAACTCAGTTCCACTTTATTTATTTATAAAGCAAAAAGAAGAAAACTTACCCCTTCAAGTTTTGTTAGCATATTGGATTGAGAAGGTTACTGCTTTCAAGAAAACAGGGAGAGAAATCCATTGGAGATAATGATTAAAATTTGAAATAAAAAGTAGAAAGATGATAATGCTATTATAAGCATGAGAATAGTATATTATAAAATAAAACATAAGCGATTGCTCAAGAAATATGCATAAATATAGTCAATATATTAGTATGTATTAAGAAAATTTATATAATTTATTTATATACATAATATAAATTCTTCTTCTACTTTTTTTTTTTGACATACTATCTATATTTTAGATATTTTTATATTAATCCAAAACGTCCGAAATGATATACCGAAACCATTGAAACCGATACATACCATTTATTTTAAGAAAACCGAAACATGATCCAATACGGTATTTACAACCTTGGATGAAACCCACTACCACATGCCATTTTCATTAACAAAATGACGAGGATGGACTAACAACCCGTTAAAAAGGGCTTACTTGACTTGTTTTTGAAAGATATGGGGCTTAAGTGTCCCAAAAAAAAGAGAAAAGGGACCAATTTTCCCAAATGAAATAGATAAGGGGCTAATTTGGGTATTAAGCCCTTGTAATTCTAATTATATGATTTCTTCGATATTCATACAACTGGTAGTCATAAATTCACATTCTCAGGTTTAATGCTACGTTAGGATTGATAGAGCAATAATTAAATTGAATGGCCCACTGTTTAGGTTATGGTGGCTCTGTCTAAAGGTGGCAAAGTATGACCCGACCCGATAAAACCGACTTAAATCGAACTGAATTAAACCCGATTATAACCCGATAATATGAATAAGTACTATAACCTGAAACCGATTTAACCCGAATCGAAATAACCTGAAACCGACGAAATCCGATAAAATTTAACCCGATATCCGACTTAACCCGATTTAAAATGACCCGTGTTGCGAAATGACCCAGCTGTGTAAGTGACACGAACCCGAATTAATCCGAATTGAATTAAACCGAACTCAATTTATGGTTTTATTTTTACCCATGTTATAATATATATAGTTTCTTTGATTTTCAATTTCTAAGTTGCAATTATAAAATTAAAAAAAACAAAAATTATTGTAACATAAAATTTCTTAATGTACTATATTAATCTTTCGAACTAAATTCAATTTAATGCAATCCAAATCATGTATTTTCTATATTAATATTATATTACTCACATATAATCACATTAGTGACATAAAACTAGTTTTAATCTTCCATTCTTCCTCCACCGAATTAAACCAATTTTTTAGATATACTATTTTAATTCTATTAGATTAGATTTGTTAGCTATATTCTATGCCTATAACCTTTATCTAGTATAAAACTACTATATTATCTAAATTTTTATATATTTTTAATAAGTTATCCAAATTTTATAGAATTAGGTAATTTTAGATTTTGTAACTTTTGATGTTTGATATATCCGAATTTACCCGATTCATAATGACCCGATATATATAGTGACCCGAATCCGATTTTATCCGATTTAAAATAACCCGGAACCCGTTAAACCCGATAAGCATAATGACCCAAACCCGATTCTATCTGATCTGCTAAGACATGTGATCCATTAAGACCCGGGACTTGTTAACACCCGAACCCGACTAGACTCGACCCGAAACCGACTTAACCCGCAAAATTGCCACCTATAGCTCTGTCCATTTGCCACTCTCGAATAGCATGTATATATGTTTTGTATGAGTCATCACGAGGTGAAGGGTGATCTACTCTAGATTATGTATATATGTTTTGTATGAGTCATCACGAGGTGAAGGGTGATCTACTCTAGATTAAATTTATCCTTTTGAAGTGGCAGATCTAGAAATATTTGTAAAGGTGGACAAAATATATTCTATACATAGATAGCTTTAGAAAATAAATATTATTATTATTATAATACAAAAGACTTGAAGAAAATACCATTCAAAAATTAATAAGTATTACTTCTTTCGTTCAACTTTAAGTTTGGAAAATTCCCAATTCTATTGTTGGAGCGTCTTTGAGTTCCCCACAGGTATTCACATTTGCATTGTCATAGTTGAACAAATATAATGGATGCAAAGATCTTTAATCTCCTATTTTTCTAAGGGTGATTATATGATACACCGGCGGTGTAAATTTTGGACTCCACAAGCGGGTTGTGGAGTTGACACATGTTTATTTTTTGAATTATTTAAGTTTTAAATATTTCAATCTAGTCCCTAAGGGACACATGTCACCCTTCAGGACCCGCTTGTGTAGTCGGCGGTGTAAATTTTGGACTCCACAAGCGGGTTGTGAAGTTGACACATGTTTATTTTTTGAATTATTTAAGTTTTAAATATTTCAATCTAGTCCCTAAGGGATACATGTCACCCTTCAGGACCCGCTTGTGTAGTCTGCTAAACTCCACCGCCGGTGTATCATATATAAACCCTTTTTCTAATTAGGTGCTATAACTCTTATATTTTTTAGTAGGGCACTCAAAATGGTACTACTAGTGGTAGTAGTGGTGGCCGTGGCGGTGGCGATGGTGATAATCTTTTTATCCCATACTTCAATTTCCATTGCACAATCATGCTGTGATAAACAATTATATATATTTTGATTCTTTTGATTCCTTTAAGGGTAATTATTTGATGCACCGACGGTGTAAATTTTAGACTCCACAAGCGGGTTGTAGAGTTGACACATGCCCATTTTCTGAATTAATTAAGTTTTAAAGACTTCAATCTAGTCCCTAAGGGACAAATGTCACTCTTCAAGACCCGCATGTGCAGTCTGCTAAACTCCACCGACGGTGTATTGAATAATTTTCCTTCCTTTAATTCATGTGTGGTTATGCTATAACACTGGAACAGTAGATCAGATATTTAAGTGAAATCGTGCATAGAACAATTTTTATATATATGCTAATGTGAATACCATTTGGATGTAATGTAATTAATTTCCTTTGATAATTTAGTTGAGTTCTTATAAACTTTGTTTCAATTTTAGTTTCTTATATTTTATATTTGTGGAATTATTGTAAAGAAATAATTCCAACGGTTTATTGCTGCAAATTGGAAATTCTGACCCTAAATGCAGAAAACAACCTAAACAAAATTTCCGTTGATTAATGCAGAATACGCCCAAAACAGTGGCACTTTCTGAATAGAACACCCCATAGTGTTTATTGAAGAAAACGCCCCAGAGTAAGGGCGTTTATTGAACAAAACGCCATTATTTTGGGGTGTTTAATGAAGAAAACGCCCCCACATAGGGGCATCTTTTGAAGAAAAACGCCCCTAAATAAAATTTAAGAAAGAATTATTTTCTCACCAATGTAATGACATTTAACCATTTAGCGGCGTTTATAGTCAATAATCGCCACTATATGGTGGCATTTCGAGACTAAAATGCCATTATTTAAAGGTGTTTTTAGGACAAAACGCCCCGCCCCTAAATTTGTGGGTTACCTGAAGAAAAAGGCCCCTGAATATAATTTAAGGAATTTTTTTTCACAAATGTAATGACATTAAGCCATTTAGCGGCGTTTATTGTAAATAAACGCCACTATATAGTGGTGTTTATGGGCCATAACCGCCGCTATTTGGATGGTGGCGTTCTTCTGGCAAAACGCCGCAAAAATCCCGACATCTGTTATAACGGCGCTTCTCGCAGCGAAGTGTGAAACACCTCTATTGGGAATGTCAGCATTTTAAAACGCCCCCTTATGCAAAAAAAAAAAAAAGTCCTATATCAACGTTTTCTAGTAGGACTTGGGACTTAGGAGAGAAGAAACTAGTAGCTTGTTATTAGCATATAATTCTTTTTATTTCTTTTTAATTTTTTAATTGAAATTATAATGAATTGTTTTAGATTTGTGGACTTTTTTTATGTGCTCAAACTGAAGGGAAAAAAATCTTAATGGTTTTTAAAAAATGGGTATATAGCAGCGCAATGATTCAAAATGGAAAATTAACGTTAGCATTTAACAGGGACTTAAATGGAACGTTAGTCATATGATGGCACGTAATTAACATCCGTCATGTGGATGGGAACATTGTCCCAATTTTCCAAGTTCAAGTGGAAAAGTGACACAATTTAAAGTTTATGGACAATTTCTCCTAAATTTGCAAAGTTCAGGAGGCAAAGTGACTATTCAGCGTTCATCAAAAGCTAAATATGTACGTTTATGGCAATAAAGATAGATTTGGAGAAAGCATATGATATAGTGAGATGTGATGTTTTTTTGTGATACATTTTACAAGCCTTTAGGTTCTCAGAAAAGTGGATCTCCTTAATTATGTTTGGTGTGAAATATGCCAAGATGTCTATTTTATGGAATGGCGAACAACTTGAGGCTTTCCATCCTAAACAAAGTTTTAGAGAAGGTGATCCTTTATCGCCGTATTTTTTTGTCCTATGCATGGAACCGCTTGGTCATTTAATTACCTAAAGAGTGGAAGAGGGGCAATGGAAGCCGATCAAACTAGGGAGAAATAGTCATGGGTTGTCTCATCTCTTTTTTTTTCGGATGATCTTTTTCTTTTTTTGTCGTGCAAATGTTTCTCGGACAACTTGTATCAAGGAGGTGTTTGACACGTTCTATGAAACTTCAGGGTCCAAAGTTAGCTTGAGAAATCTAAAGTTTTTATTTCCCCTAAGGCAAGCCAAGGGCATAAGAGAGTGGTGTGTAGATCGCATGTCATTCCTAATACCTTAGATTTGCGGAAATATCTCGGGTTTCCTTTAATTCACTAGAGAGTTACGAAGGGAACTTATAGAAATTTGATTGAGAAGGTTAATAATAAGGTCTCGGGCTGGAAGCTGAAAGTTTTGAGCCTAGCAGGGAAGGCTACTCTTGTTAAATCTATAACAACGACAATTCCTACTTATCACATGTCGGCGGCACTTATGCCACAATCAGTGACATGTACTTTGGATAGACTCAATCGAAGGTTTCTTTGGGGTGGTGCGGAGTCGAAGCGATGCATGCACATGGTAAATTAGGAATCAATTTGTCAATCCAGAAAGGCGGGGGTCTTGGTATTATACAAATGGCAAAACATAATTTGGCTATGTTGAAAAAGCTCGCTTGGAACCTGACCGATTATGGACTAAGGTTCTTCAAGCAAAATATAATGTGCCTAAGGATCTAGTGAGTTATATCAACAATGTCTAGTCCACACCGAGTTGGTCTCAGTCGTGGAAGGGTCTAGTCAAAAGGATTCCATCATCTATTTGAAGGGTTGCAATGGTTAATTAGAGATAGGACTCATGTATCCTTTTGAATTGATAGATGGTTGACCATGCCTTTGGAGGATACGGTTGATTACAATGTGCCAATCAATTATGATTTTAAAGTTGCTAATTTTATTTTACATGGTGGAATTCTAATCTTTTTTTTGCTCAGTTGCTTATGGACTAAGCCTCGCAGGTTATTGGTTATCCACTAACTCAATCTCGAACGATAGGAAACAAGCTGGTTTGGAGTCATACATCCAATGGTGTGTTTTCTACCAAGTCAGCCTATAATGCCACTGTCGCAACGTCCGGGTTCGGGGGTTACCGAACCCTGCCGCTGAACGACTTACAAACTACGGGGATTCCTACCCCTTACTGAGTTCTAGGAGTCGCTACTGATCTTTTTTGCCTATGTATGATTAGCCACCTACCAAATTATTAGGTCTAATATTAACCTATGCTCGGCAAAAGTAACACTAAACCTAATAAGGTCTACTTCACCAGAGATTCTATGGTCCGGGAGTTAGGTACGCGTGGGGAAGGATTAGCACCCCCACGACGCCCGTCAAAAGACGGCACTGACTAGTCTAAAACTAACTATGAGTTTTTATTATTGGTTGTCTCTATTTTTAAGTATTTTCATGCCATTAAACTCTTTTATTAATCTTTAAATTTAAGCAAAATAAGCAAGCAAAAAATGAGTTTTGAATTTTTTGAAATAGGAATGTTGGGAACTTTCCCGTTTACTATTTTGTTCTCTTTTTGGGATCCTCATGATAGGACTTTCTTTAAAGCTTACCTTTAAAACAAATCGTTTTTTGAAGGAAAACAGTTTGACGGGAACCTTCCCACTTCATAAAAGAAACTGGATGGGAACTCTCCTTTCCGACCACTAAACTAGGAATTAAAACTAGTGGGAACTCTCCCTTCTTTTTGAAAACTTTGAGAAAAAAGACTCTTTTTGATTAATTGATTTTTTGTCTTCCGAAAAAACCAAAGAGAACAAATGTAAGCATAAACTCTTTTTTTAATTTCGAAAAAAGGGTTTTTATTCTTTCTTTTTTTGGATTTATCTAATAACTAATTCTCTTTTTGTTTTTAACTGACTCAATTACCCTGAATTAAACCCTTATTACTGATTATCTTTCTTTGATTCTTGACTGACTCAATTACCCTGAATCAAGCCATTTTATTTTCCCTAATCTCTGCTTCTTACTAAACTTAATTACCCTGAATTAAGTCGATCAATGACTTACTTGATTACCCAGACTTTAAGTTGATTACTGACTCACTTAATTACCCTGAATTAAGTTACTAACTGACTCACTTAATTACCCTAAATTAAGTTACTAACTGACTTGCTTAATTACCCTGAATTAAGCTACTTACTGACTTAATTACCCTGAATTAAGTTGATTACTAAATTACTTAATTACCCTGAATTAAATTAATAACTGAATTACTTAATTACTCTGAATTAAGTTAATTACTGACTGACTTAATTTCCTTGAATTAAGTTACTTATTGAATTACTTAATTACCTTGAATTGAGTTGAATATCGACTTACTTAATTACCCTGAATTAAGTTTATTACTGACTTACTTAATTACCCTGAATTAAGTTGAAGACTGAATCACTTAATTACCCTGAATTAAGTTTTTTTAATGAGTTACTTAATTATCCTGAATTAAGTTACTAACTGACCTGCTTAATTACCCTGAATTAAGCTACTTACTGACTTAATTACCCTGAATTAAGTTGCGGACTCACTTAATTACCCTGAATTAAGTTGATTACTGACTTACTTAATTACCCTGAATTAAGTTGGTTACTGACTCACTTAATTACCCTGAACTAAGTTTATTACTGACTCACTTAATTACCCTGAATTAAGTTTATTACCACTGACTTAATTACCCTGAATTAAGTTGCGGACTCACTTAATTACCCTGAATTAAGTTGATTACTGACTTACTTAATTACCCTGAATTAAGTTGGTTACTGACTCACTTAATTACCCTGAACTAAGTTTATTACTGACTCACTTAATTACCCTGAATTAAGTTTATTATCACTTACTTAATTACCCTGAATTAAGTTACTGGCTTACTAACTTACTTAATTACCCAGAATTAAGTTATTCACTGACCTACTTAATTACCCTGAATTAAGTCACTTATTACTGATTCACCTTTTCTTATTTCTTGATCTTGATCAAAATTTTTGAATTTTAACCTTTGATTAATCACTGGATTTAGTCTTGAAATGCATGGATGCACATGATGCATGAAAATCCGATTTCAATTTTAATTACCCATTAATTATACGAGGAACGCCTTTGATCGCCTCCCAATAAATGGTAAACGGTCTCCGGACATTTCCAAGCCTCCGGGAAAAGACGAGCAAACCCAGACACGCATGAATGAGCCGCACGCCTTTCCCATCACGGGAGTCACTTTAATTGATCTCAAATGAACATAGTAACTTGCAACAATTTATGAAAAATAAACATGAATGTGAATTGCTTAACTAACACTTTTCATTTTTCCTAAAAATATTCACAACCTAAATTATTTGCTTAATTAAAAAGCTAAGAACTTAACCTGAATAAGATCTACTCGTAAATCATAAACTAGAAACTCATAAATCATAAACTAAAAGCCAAATTTTGCACTTAACTGTCCCAAAATCTAATCCTTTTGAGCCAAAGTCCCAACTTTTATTTTAAACTTATCCAACCCTAATCTTTTGAACTTAAAGATAGCATTTTTATTCACACATTACTTAAAAGTTCAACCTTCTAAACTCAAATATATATCACTTTTACTTACCGATTAATCACAAGTTCAATTTTTGATCCAAAAATTTCATTTTTATTCACCAATTAATCACAAATTCCATTTTTTAGTCAAAAGTTTTCATTTTTATTTCCAAGTTAATCACAAATTCCATCTTTCACTTAAAAATATCCATTCTTAATTACAACTTAATCAAAAATTCCATCTTTTAGCTAAAGATTGCATTTTATCAACCTACACTAATCAAAACTTCGACTTTTGCTTAAAAAAATTTAGTTTTTATTATAAATATAATCTTTTTATTTATTGAATCCATATGAAAATCAAACTGTTAGGAGTAAATCACATCAAATCACAAATAATCACCAAAATCAAACATGAATATCATAAGCAAGGGATTGAATCGAAAAGGGATGGAAGTTTAAACCACACAACAGGCACTAAATTGAAGAGATTGAAAGAATTCTCACAAAATAATGGAAAAAGCCTGAAACTTTCGGCTTTAAACCTAGCCGCTCCCTCTTCTTCTTTCTTCCTCTTCTTCAACGAACCCAAACTCTAGTTGCAGCGCCACCCTTGCTACCGAAAAATCACCGTTGACGGCTTGAGCTCCCTCAAATTGACCAAAAATTGCACCTTTCTCTCCAAAGTATCAAAACCCAACTCTATCACACCTTAAAACCGATATCACTTGCGCTATCAATGACTCAAAATACCTCTAGACTAATGGAGAAACGATGAACGGAAACGACGTGGCTTCTATGGATATGGGACTCAAAGGAAACTAAGAAAGGTACCATTTTCTTCAATCTCCTTCTATTCCAACCCTTTGATATGGAATCTTGCTATAAACCCTAATTTTTGGAAGCTAAAACCGATTGCCCCCTCTCAAAAACCACCCCCCTTAATTCTAGAAAAATGAGGATTATATATCCTCCAAACTCTTGAATTCCCTCCGTAGATTTCCTTTGCATCCTACGGCTTCTCTAATTTTCATTATTCTCCGAATTAGGATTTTTGACCTTTTTGTTTTAATTCTTATTTTGTCTTCTTATTTTGCAGGTGAAGTTTGTGCACGTGTGAGAGGTGAGCTGGCAGAAGTGAGGTTTCCTCTCATTTTCTGATTTTGTAAATTCCTTTTTTAATTCCTTCATTTCGTTCGTTGCTGCAGATAAGAATGTCGAAGGTACAAGCATCAGCGCATGAGGTGAGCTGGCGAGGTTGTTGCGGTTCTCTCTGCAATTTTGTCTGTAAGTGCTTAGCTGGACCAATGGGATGTCGCAAGGCTTTTTAGAGCCAAGGTAATTTTGACAGCTGGTAACCCTCGCTCTTCTTCCTCATATAATTGCAAATTACTTGTTGAATTAAAAATGAGTATTGCTTAATATGAATGCGTTGTTTTTGCTGAATCGACCTTTACTTGAAACGAACTGCTGCAAATTTGCCCTGGCCTTGTATCTGCTGGAAAAATCCTTGAATATGTGCACCTTGCTGCTGCTTTTAATTTAACTAAGAATGACTCTCCCCTGAATTATTTGAAGATGCTTTGTGATGCTCTCTGTTTGATTTGTTGCCTTGTGCAAATGAACTGTTTTGGTGTTTATTTGAGTTCTTTGCTTGCTGCATTGCCTTACGAGGCATGGAAGCATTTTGAGCTCTACGGTTTCTGTATTGCCTCATGATGAATTTGTTTGCCTTGTGCATTTTGCTTGTTATTTGACAAGAGATGTGTGCTAACAATGTGATTACAATTGAATGAGAATGCTTAAATCATGATTGTAAGGTGTGATGGTAATTGCGACGATGCTATGAAGTTCGATGAAAAACTCAGGCAATGAAGTATGCTAGATAATGGCCTATTATTTGAACATGTTGCTGGAGATGCAAGGTATGAAACTGTGAAGAATGATATTGCTATCCTATTGCTCTGCCTTTTATCTAGATATGACTTGTGATGATGAAATGCTATGTGAAGGTCGAGTTATGTTTTATTGGTGTCTTTGCAATTTTAAAATTTGTAACCTTGTGCTTGCCTCTATTCTGCAGCTTTATGACAACCTTAAAGTGGGCTGAATGAAAATTGGGAGAGGGAAAAAAAACACAAGGCAAGAGCAGACGGGGTTCAAATAAAGCCACATGACCCTTATACTTATTGTATCCTGTAACACCATTTATTGTAAAAAGGACATGGAATTTTTCTTGATTTTTTTGGTACTCATTGTATTATGTAAGCTATCATGAGCAAGATCAAAACAAAATGGGAATCATTTCCCTTTTATCACCTAAACCCCAAATAATCTTAATAATTTAGATCAAGGCCTAGAAGTTCAAAGCCCACACCCCATAATTATTAAGTCCCTCCAAAGGAAATGGTCCAAAGCTAAAATTTACCTACATTAAGTTCAAAAGTCCAACATGATAGCAAAGCCCACCAGTGAACTAATTTGAAGAAAAGAAAGTTTGGAAAAGTAATTTTTTCTAATTTCCCTCTTTTTCTTTCAAATAAGGGGTAAATACTCACTAGTAAAATAAGTGTAAGTGTAAACATTCTACTAAATTATCTAAATGCCAAAGTGCATTAGGAAAATCATGTAAACGACCCTAAATGCAAAATAAAGTAACAAATACTTTAAATTAAAGTATACGTGCCAAAAATAGGTGTCTACAGCCATGCATGAACAACTTGACGATGATAATACTATGAGCCTCAGATGGTTATGGAAACTATTGGGCCATCACGATGGGTGTACTTCTGCTGGCTAGTTTGGAAAGATAGATTGCTAGCTAATGTTGTTCGGTTCAAATGGGGCTTGGCAGATTCTCCTTTGTGTCCACGATGCTCGACACATGTGGAAGACACACTGCCCTCACTTCGTGATTGTGTTGAAGCAAGAAAGGTTTGGCGCCATTTACTTCTTTCATCCTTAATCAATGAGTTCTTTTTATTAGATCTTGAGGCATGGTTACTGTTGAGTCTACATGAAGAGGTTACCTTATAAGTCGGTGGAAAAGGATTGGCGATGTTACTTTTGAACTATCATCTGGAGGTTCTGGACAACTCGTTGTAAGTTTCTATTCTGTGCTAATGATGATGATGAGGCATGTGATAATGAATATGCAGTGGTGAGGAATATTATTAGGTCAGCCATGGAGGTTTATCAAGCATATAACAGAAAGGCAGCAAAGAAAGTAGATAATAGATTAATTTATTGGCAGCCACCTTCACATGGTTTTGTTAAGGTTAATACAAATAAAGCGTCAATCAGAAATCCTGGGATATTAGGGGCTGGTGGAGTGATAAAGGGTGAAAATGGGCAATAGATTGTTAGATTTAAAGCACATCTTAGGACATGCACTTGTTGACCCCATATGTTTTTTACGATAACAAAACATTCTATTTAGTGAGACTAATCAAGCTATCTAGTGTGCAATGATAAATTGAGAACAATACTTAAAGAATGGTTGTGCACGAACCAATCCACACAAAACTCAATATCACAAAGAAAGCATATCATGATAGAGACCCTTCAAGAGAAGCATAAGTCAAGAGAGATTGAGGAAGGCCTAGTTCGAGATATTATGATAAAAGCTTATCATTAGTGGGACTAACGCCAGAAGCAGAAGCTGTATGACATGAGTCAATAAAGCTAAGGCATTCAGTTGAAGCAAGTATTAGTGCCAGCAATGAAAAGCATAACTTTAGTGGGAGTACCGAAAATCATCAGCCAGTCAGATTTTGCCAGCGTCAGAAAAAGTCAAAATAACGGCTATAAATTCAAACGGCTCTTTCAACACCATAAATTGGCATACTTGCATTTAATGAGAAAAATGACCGTTGGGAGGCAGAAGTGAGTATTTAAGGAGCCAAAAGAAAGGGTTAACGATAAGGAATCACAACCAAGTTGTTCTACACTCAAATCTCTGATTTTAGCTTGGTTTTTGTAAGAATGCTCTTAACGCTTTTCTTTGTAAGATAAAAGCTTATCATTTTCTTTGTAAGACAATCTCTGACTAGTTCGAGATATCAAGAAAAAAGCTTATCATTAGTGGGACTAACGCCAGAAGCAGAAGCTGTATGACATGAGTCAATAAAGCTAAGGCATTCAATTGAAGCAAGTATTAGTGCCAGCAATGAAAAGCATAACTTTAGTGGGAGTACCGGAAATCATCAGCCAGTCAGATTTTGTCAGCGTCAGAAAAAGTCAAAATAACAGCTATAAATTCAAACAGCTCTTTCATCACCATAAATTGGCATACTTGCATTTAATGAGAAAAATGATCGTTGGGAGGCAGATGTGAGTATTTAAGGAGCCAAAAGAAAGGGTTAACGCTAAGGAATCACAACCAAGTTGTTCTACACTCAAATCTCTGATTTTAGCTTGGTTTTTGTAAGAATGCTCTTAACGCTTTTCTTTGTAAATCTTGCGCAAAACTTACCCAGTGTACTTAGATCATTTAGGATCAGTTTACACTCTCTTCAAACTATTTCTTTGGTTGTAATCAGTGCGGTGAAGCACTTGTTTGAGCTTGGAGAAGCTCAGGTTTGTAACAAGCTTGGGTGAAGCTTAGTTGCTGTAACGGCTTTGTGTAGGCCCGTAACTACATCGGATTAGTGCATTGGTTGAAATCCTTGGTTGGGAAGCCAAGGTAGAGGACTTAGGTCAAGGAGGACCGAACCTCTATAAATCGTTGTGCATAGCTAAGATCCCTCTAATCCCTTTTAGTTATTCTGCCTATAAAGCTTTTATTGCATGCCATCTTCTCGCTCCTAGTCTCTCTGCTATTTCTCTGATTACATTCTGCACTTGTTCATTTATGTTATCTATTACATCTATTTTTTGCATATCTGTGATTCTTGCTGCTATGTTTTGTTTTCTACTGCTCCCACTATCTGTGCCATATAATCTGGTCGCACTAACGCTCTGTCTTGCAGAAGAGTTAGTTATTCTTGAAAAAGTTTTAAAGTGTGCTATTCACCCCCCTCTAGCACCACATACGGGACCGACAACACTAACATCGTAGCCGAACTTTAAGCTATTCGATGGGGCTTGTCCCTTGCTTGGGACTGTGGCTTTCGACAAGTTTATTGAGAATTGGATGCGAAAGTGGTTATCAATTTGATAAAGTTAGCTGATGTCAATTTTCACCTACTTGGAGCTTTAATCTTGGATTTGAGGGTTCTACTTAACGAGATTGGAATTGTTCACTCATTCACACACTTAGGGAGGGGAACTTTTGTGCTGATACACTACCTAAGGCAGGCTGTCACATGAAGATGGATTTCGAACTCTTTGAAGAAGCCCCAGTTGATTTGCGACAAAGTCTAGAGGAAGATGTTAGAGGCATATCATATCCTAGAGGCTTTAGAAATATGGAAAATTTTAAAAAAGAATGGT
The DNA here is from genome assembly GCA_001974805.1 of Corchorus capsularis. Taxonomy (NCBI): domain Eukaryota; kingdom Viridiplantae; phylum Streptophyta; class Magnoliopsida; order Malvales; family Malvaceae; genus Corchorus; species Corchorus capsularis. Next base: position 15,358 of record AWWV01006859.1, read on the forward strand.
CTACTAAGAATTTTTTATTAATTGCTACATCGGAAATAAATAATATATCCTACATATTATTTTGGTAACCAGATGAAATTACTAAATGCTCATTCTACTTTTTAACCTGGGACGACCTTATCTCCCCGTTTTAGTCATTTCTCACATGCGGTTGCACTGAATCAATTCGTATTCCATCTTTCTATAACCTCATAAATCATATTTATTATATTTAAACCCACAGAAACCGCGTTCACATTTACAGAGCCAAAAAAATCTAGAAAAATTGACTCATATGATAATAACAAATTTTAATTAGATTGATTATGAGTAATTTTTAAGTAAAAATGTAATATATAAATAAAAGTATAATATTAAAATAATTAATAAATAACCGGGTTCAGGTAGTGGGTACCCTAAGGTCACTACCCGACCCCTACCTAAACCCGTCATGGGAACTAAAACTACTACCCGTATCCTACCCTAACCAGATTATACAATACCCTAACCCCTACTTAATTGGGTCAGGTAGTTAGGATTTATTTTTGAAGGATATTTAAGAATGTATTTTTTAAAGGATTTATTTTTGAAGGATATATTATGGATGATATATATTACATTACTATGTGTTGAAACAAGTATATACTTGTAAAACAAATAATAGGTATAAACAAGTATACCCACATTAAAATTCCCCGTAGCGCAAGCACGGGGTACCCCTCTCGTTATTATTAAATAAATCATACTGTACAATATTTGTAAAAAGGAAATGGCAATCACCTTTATAACCCCACTATATGTTACCTTTGTTTACTTTTTTTGTTCTTCTAATTGAAAAATCATTTCTTCCCCTATTCTTCCCCATCGTCATCCCATCATCATTTTCCCTATTTCTTGTTTGGGAAGGCATGGGAAAGAAAGGGATGATTGGTTGGTCCATTTTACCCTTGATCCAACGGTCGTGATTAACTTTGATAAGGGTATAGATGGTCATAAGTTCCCTTATAAATAGTTCGTATTGTTAGGAATAAGGTATCAGTGATTGATCATTAATCAACTCTTATTAGAATAAGTTTTCACCAAAACACTTAGGGCCGCCTCTCTAAGACGTGTTCCCTTGTATCTTTCTTATTCCCTTTATGCTCGTTTGGAATACAACCATATTGTTTTCTACTTAAAGCATGAGTAAGCTACTTTTCCTTTCCAATGTAACTGATAATCGATCTCTTGATTAACCTCTTAATGGTGAGAAATTATGTTTACATGATCTTATGATTATGTTTATGAATATTATTTGAATGTTATACCTATTCTTAGCATTGGTTTATTATGTGTTTGACATTAAGGGTGACAGCGTCTTGCATTTGATAAATTGATCTAACGAATAGTTATCTTGGAATACAATGCAATTAAGTTATCAAACTATCTTTGAATTCATTATCTATGTTTTGATCTGCATGATGATTGATTAGGCCTGTCAATTACCTTGCATGTCAAGGTTATTGCTAGATTAGAATAAGAGCAAAAGCCGATGTTCTAATTAAAGTGGTAAAGTTAAATATTTTAGGCGCAAAAGTAGCGAAGTGTTTAATTGGATTTAGTTTGGTTATAACGCTTCGGAGCGGAAGCCGAGAAGTTAGTTTGCTTGGTAAATTTATCAGTCTTAATGCTTTGTTTATTTATTAGTGTAAAAACACCATTGCACTACTATTAAACGATAGGGATAGTCAAAGGGCGAAAGCACCGGCTAGCGAATACAAGAGATAGATAGATAAGAAGAAGAATTCTTATCTAGCCAAGGATTTAATGAGTTTATTCGTGATTAATGAACTGATTGTTTTCGAGGATCCATAGTTAGTCAAGCCAAGAGAAAGATTGATCTTATGTTGGAAGGGATTTTTATTATTGCACTTTATTATCTGCTTAAAATTGTTTAACCCTACTCTCAAGTTTATTGTGACAACTCTTGATCGAGTCAAAAACAACCCTATTTTTATGGCTATTTTACTATGTTTTTGGGTCTATTTATGCTCTAATTTGCCTTATTTTGATGATATTTGTGTTTTTAGTCTTTAAGAGATGTAAAATTGGAATTTGTTAATTTTCACTACTTTTGGAGCTATTTTGATGACTTTTTACACAGATATGAGCAAAGTAATTTTGAGTATAGATTTGAAGATTCGAAGTTCGTGTTTGAAGATTTCTTGAAGATAATTTAAAGACTTGAAGATCATTAAAGAATTATTTCAAGGAGCAAGAATTGAAGATTGGAGCTTAATTGCGAAGGATTTAAGACAAGCCCAGAAGAAGCCCGGAAGATATGGAATTTTGGATATTTTATATGGGATATTACTCAGCCCATATAAGCCCATAATTGGAGTTAAAATCCCAATTTGTAGGCTTAATATCCAAAAGAATATCCAAATCCCGTAATTTCCCGCAGATTTGCGATTTAATCCCGATTTCAGCGCAGTCTCGGTAGAAAAGTCATAACTTTCTGATCAGATGTGCATTTTAAGCCCATGAGTACCCGTTGGAAAGCTAACTCCGAGATCTACAACTTTCCTTTGAAGTCGAAAGCCCAGTTCTGCCGTTTTCAAGCCCGAATCTATCGTTGAAGTTTCTGCTGAAATCCAGAAAATTCCAGAATCCTGTTTTGACTTGGATTCTACTCTAGGAAGACTTTTAATCCAACTTGGAGTCCAAGTTAGACCCTAAACCGTCCTAGACTATTATCCTAAGTCTAATAGGAGTCCTTGAGTTATTTTTCCACTATAAATAGCCACCTTAGGTCTAGATTTTTAGTGTGTAATTTTTATTCTCATAAGATATATTGTTTAGTTGAAGATTTGGAGGAAAAAGCCCTAGGAGCCGCCGCCCCCTTCTCTTCTTAGTCCATAGATAAGTTTTCTTCTTCTTATTTGTGGATGCTCACTCAATTCATGAGTGAGTAATCCTTCTCTTTTCTCCAATGTAAAATTTAATTGATCTCTTGACTAATTTCATGGTGAGATTTTGTGCTTATATATGAGAATTATTTGGTTATTTCTTAGATCTCTGTTTTAATTCTATGTTGCTTGTTTTGATAGTTGGAGTCGACACTGCCTTGATAAATTAGGTTAACATTAGCTAAATTAAGTCTAGAATTACAACCTCAGATTTAATTATATGTAGCAATTGGAGGAGAACTAACCCTTCCTTCCAAGAGAGATATGAATCAATAACCGAGAAATTGCTTGTTGTGCTTGTTAATTACTAGTGCTTAATGCTTTGTTCTTTTGGTAGTTTTTAAGCCCCAAAAGGGAAATTGATTGCTAAGAGAATGATAGAGATATTTTAAGCCCCAAAAGGGAAATCTTATCTAATTTGGTAATTAGGATTAAATTCCAAGCAAGCTATCTAAGGTTTTCATAATTATTAGATATCAGTGGTCCATGTTACTTATGTCAAGAGGAAGATTAATTCTATGTTGGAGGGGTTTCTATTTAATTGTTTTCTCATAATATTCACTGCTTTTTAATTAATTGTTTACTTTAATTTTCTTTATTGTTTTCTTAGTTAATTTTATTGTTTGTTAGATTTAATTTCAAACTCTTCTTCGAAAATCTCTTATTTAATTTGTTTTATTTAAAGAAAAAGGAATACCGATTTCTCTGTGGGTTCGACCCCTACTTGCCCTAGCTATTCTTAGTTAGTAATTGTTGGGATATTTATTTTTATGATTGCTGACGACCGATCAACTCTTAAGAAGAAAAGTGACCATCCTCTCTGTGGGATCGACCTGTGGTCATCCTATCTACTAGTGGAAAAGAAGAGTCTAGTATTTGTATTTTGTGGTGGCTTGACGACAGCTCCATCAACTTTGCCTTGTAAATGATGGGAGAAACCAACACAAATCTATAATACCCAAATTAGAAAAAAAATTGTGCAGCAAATAGCGGAAGAAATCCAAGGCAACAAGCAACCTATTTTTGGCTAACCAAGTAACCACACAATAACCACAACTCAATAACTCAAGCTAACAACAATAATAGAAACATAAAAGAAAATCAACGCCAAGAACATTTTACGTGGAAAACCTCCCCAAGGCGAGGAGTAAAAACCATGGGACCTAGTCCAGCAAAATCTCCACTAAATAATTAATGGGTTCTACAAGATCTTCCTAGATCAACTAGGAGCACAACAATATCATTAAGATTACCTCTTGGATCACCGACGATTCATCAACACAAAGGTTGGAAACAAACAAGAGAAAGAAAGAAAAACTGTAAATTTTCACCTCCAAAAAGCGGTACGGTTCGGGGCTTATCACTAGAGCTAGAGACCTCTTTTCGACGATCCAAACGGTCAGATTGAAGTTCAATGAGTTTGATCTCGAGGTAGATCTTCTGGAGGTCAGCAATATCTTTTGAATATGTTATTCCCAGCAGTTTAATGGGATCTCTCCCAGCAGTTATCTTTTAAATATGTTATTTCCTTTTTACCCATTTTTTGTTATGTAAATTATAGATATATATTGGTCTTCCTTGGGTACTTTTGAGTTTTTGTGGCTTGATTAATAAATATAATATTGTGTTTTATTATGCAGCTACTTGACCTTAAACGTTGATTTTAGAGAGGACAAACAATTAGGGTGATACCCAGCCGGTTTATCCCTACGATCGGATATAGCCGAGCTTCTTGATTGTTGCACTGTAATACTATTTGAAGCTGTAGCTATTCAACAGGCGGAGCTCATGGCCATACTAATGAGTTTGAGATGGGTCCTTCTATATATGGATAAACATAATCTTGCAAAAAGACTAATGGTGAGGAATGATTGCAAGCCGATCATAGATTCATTTAATGACGCCACAAATATTGATGAGATCAATATGCCAACCTTTCAAGGGCCGAAGCCCATATTTCTGTGTGGTCGACTCTCCCAACGACATGTTAACGACATGTACGCTTCCGCTATTATTTTATGGATTCCATCCATAAGGAAATGCTTTCTGCTTCCTTAACCTACTATTCCTTCCCATCCCCCAATACAGTCCACTGTTTTGATTCCGCTAAGAATGATTATAAGGTTGTTAGAGTTGTCTACCATCATAAAGAATGCTTGCGCATCCCATTGGATATCGAGGTTTTCTCATTAAATTCAGGGACTCGGAAACGTATTCAAGGGGTGTGGGATTTGGATAATTGCAAGGAAATGATTTCCTATGATCCCGAGCGTCATAGTCATAAGAGTACTGGATTAAGGGAGAATTAAAGCGTTTGGCGTTTGGCCTTTTGTTGAGAGATTGGTTTTACTCGATAGACTTGATAATGTGGATCCTAATCAATACATACATATATATAAAGTCAGCCCAAAGGATTACTTAACATATGGCTTAATTCATGTATGACACTTGTCACCAACTGTGCCACATAATGGATTATTTATGAAATAGTCCTCAAACTTTTCTATGTTATGCTATTTAGTGTCTTTGCTATTTTTATTTTACTCGATCTAGACCTCCAATTAAATTTCTTTACGTCAAAGCCCTCAAACATCTTTTTTCATACAATTTACTCTAGACATTCTATTATATACGATTTGGTCTTTCAACTTAATTTCTTTGATCTTTTGTAATATATTTGAAGACATTATCTGATTGAAGTTTTGTGGGTTTGATTATGATTAGAATGATGAGGTTCGATTCCGAAATAGAGCATTGCAGAGTCTGTGGGTGATTGGTACTTCAATCATACAATATCAAAGCTAATTGACTACCCTTCTCTATGCAATCCCACTTGCTTAAATGTAGATTGCACTTCACCAGACATACCAATCCATGCAACTCTTTTGCACTAATTTTCTTAAGACCTCCAATTTGGAACCATCTTGGATACTAAGAGACAATATGAAGAATCAGATCATCTGCATTTTTTTTCCTTTTCCCATTTTAAAGCCATGTGGATAAGTTCAATGTACCCTTCTTGCTTCTATATCAATACACATCTTAGACCCTTGATGGGGTTTATAAGTATCAATGATGTGTACTAGAAGACAATGTAAAATTTTGAAACAAACATTTATATTGGGCAGAGTGGCATATCTTACCTAGGAATCTTACATTCATTGGTTTCCTAACTCCATTTTTCATATTCCTTGTCTAGTCGTCTATTTCCTTGGCAGTTTTCTCTGCCACTAAAAAATGGACACATTGCTAAATGATACAAAGAACTTGCTCCAGTATCATAAACCTATTTTCCTTCAAAGATATTGCATCTTTCCAGTTTCTTCTTAGTCGTTTTTGGTAATGGTTTGGTGAGCATAGCGATTTGCTGATTCATTTCTTGAAGTTGTTGCTCCAATGAGGTGGAATGGGTAGAGACTTCATTGATTCTTCTTATGTTGCCTTCTCTTGGTGCATAGTCTTCTTAAGATCCAAACTGTTGAGTGTTTGCAGCCATATTTTCCACTAAAGTCCAAGCATCGGTGGGAGTATTGTCTATGAAAGCTCCTCCACTTGCAGAATCTATGGAAGATCTGTCAAAAGGTAGTAGCCCTTCATAGAAATATTGGATCAGCAACTGTTCAGAAATTTGGTGATTGGGGCAGCTCGCACACAATGTCTTGAAACTTTCCCAATACTCATCCATTGTTTCTCCATGGTGTTGCTTAATTCCGCATATCTCCTTCTTTATACTTGATACTTTATGAGCAGGAAAGTACTTCTCCAAGAACAACTTCTTAAGGCTTATCCAAGAGGTGATTGAACCAGTAGGTAAGAGGTACAACCAATCTTTTGCATGATCCACAAGAGTGAACGGAAAAGTTCTTAACTTGAATTGGTCTTCAGGAATACCTTGAATACTTGTAGATGCACAGGCAATTTGAAAATCTGTAAGATGTCGGTGAGGATCTTCTCCAGGCAGACCATGAAATTTCTGCAAAATCTGAATAAATCCAAATTTTATCTCGAAAGTTCCAGTCGTATATGGGTATCGAATTGCTAAACGTTGTGCAGTAACATTCGGAGCAGCAAGCTCTCTCAGAGTTCTAGGAGCGTTATCGTTTGTTTTTTCTTGTAACGATGTTGAAGAAGTGGTTGAACTTGGAGAACTAGGTTGAGAGCTCGAAGGGGATGACTCCTTTCCTTGTTGTCGACTTGAGAACTCCTTTAGTAAAAAGAGTGTTCTTTCTAGCTCAGGATCAAATTGTAAATTTTTTGTACCACTACTTCTTGTTATTGGCATGCAACTTCCTAAAAAAACAAAATTTAAAAAAGAAAATAGTAGTAAAAGTTCTTAATGAAAATAAAAACTAAAAACAAAAAATTAAAAATTAAAAAGGTTGAGAAATTCTTAGGGATGATTTTGTCTTCAATCTTTTCCAATGTATTTAGTAGTCTATTTCTAATGTATTTAAACCAAACTATACTACACAAAACTATATTCTTGCAAATTAAACTAAAAATTGTTCGAAAGTACAAAAACAAATTTAAAATTTTCTTCAAAAATTTTGAAAAATTCATCTCTAGTTCAAAAAGATAGAAAAATGGATCTTTGAAATAGACTAAACCTCCCCACACTTAAAAGACACATTGTCCTCAATGTGTGTGCTAGTGAATTTTGTCAAAATTTCAAAACATGGTTCTTTTTTGAAATTTTTGGAAAAATGAGTAGTAAGACTTGACCTAGGAAGAAAATATATATTCCCAATCTAAGCAAACTTACAACTAGCAACAAGATAGAACAAGTGGGGTAGTCAAAATGATTAAGCAAATGCAAGACTCAATTCACAAAGAAAGTATATATTCATTCTAGGAAATCAATCAAAGCATTGCATGAATCGAAGCATTTAAAATTCATAAGTCTTAATAAGATCCAATAAAACAAAAAACTGTCTGAAATGATAACAAAATAAAGCAAGGGAGTAGAGAATTGAAGTATGGAAAAGACAAGAGAATTGATAGAACAAGAAAATATGGAGAAGGGGGAGATATTGTTCTTATTCATCTTATTCCATAACAAAGTAAGTGGCCTATTTATAGGCACATAGATACATCACCATAAATACAAGGGGATGAACTAAATACGTAGGTAAATGTGTATGAATGAATCTAGTCATCAATCATATCCATCCATTAGTAGATTCATGGACATCCACATATGATACATGTATATTCATAACACTCCCCCTTGGATTTCCATTGTTGGAGCACATGCCTCGTTAAAACCTTACTAGGAAAAACCTTGTGGGACAAAAACCTAGTGAAAGAAAAAGAGTACATATGATCTCCCAATACGCATTCAAATGCTGCCTCATTAAAAACCTTACTAGGAAAACCCAGTGGGAAAAAACCATGGTCAAGGAAAAAAGAGTACAACGCGTATTTAACTCCCCCTTATGATAACATCATTCAAGATCTTTGAGTTTATAGACTCCAATATGATGGACAAACTTCTCAAATATTGTAATAGGAAGTACCTTTATGAATAAATCTCAATATCACCATTCTATTGGAGATCATGTGTGAAAAATAATTTTGGTGATATATGTTTTGTACTATCTCCTTTGATGTACCCATCTTTCAATTGAGTAATACAAGTACTATTATCTTGATATATGATCATCTGGATCATTTTTTCAGAAGACAAGCCACATGTCTCACGAATGTGTTTTACCACAGACCTCAACCAAACACATTCTTGGCTTTCCTCATGTATTGCTAAAATATCTGCATGATTAGATGATGTGGCAGTTATAGTTTGCTTCATTAAATGCCATGAAATGACAGTACTGCCACATGTAAACAAATAGCCAGTGTGAGATCAACGGCCATTATGAGGGTTAGACAGATATTCAACATCTGAATAACCAATTAAATATTTCTCGAGTACATTCAAGTAAAACAAGCCCATATCCATTGTACCTTTAAGGTACCACAGTATATGCTTACCTCCATTCTAATGCCTTCGTGTAGGAGAAGAATTATATCTTGCTAATAAATTAACAACAAATGTTATATCATTGAAGGATCTTGAACTGTTTGAGCACTTTTGTTAGATAAGTACCTTGGTGCACAAAAATTTCATTCTTTAAATGCTCAATTTGCAACCCAAGGTAAAATTTTGTTCTTCCAAGATCCTTCATTTCAAATTCTTTCTTTAGGCACTGGACAGCCTTTCGAAGCTCTTCAGGAGTTTTAATCATATTTATGTCATCAACATAAACAACAATTATAACATACTCATTTCTAGATCCTTTCATAAAAATACATGGACAAATAAAGTCATGCTTGGATCCTTCCTTCAAAAATGTCACTAAGGCGATTATACCACATATGCCCAAATTGCTTTAATCCATACAAGGATTAATTCAACTTGATTGAGTACTTTTCTCGAAAATCTGACATATAATGCTTCAGGCAAATGAAATCCTTCAGGGAATTTCATATAAATGTCAGTATCAAGTGAGCCATATAAATAGGCTGTAACAACATCCATTAGACGCAAACCAAGTCCTTCATGGACTGCCAGACTAATTAAATAACGAAAAATTGTTGCATCAACCACATGTGAGTATATTTCCTTATAATTAATGTCAGGTCGTTGTGAGAATCCTTGGACAACAAGTTGTTCCATATATCTCACTATTTCTCCCTTTTCATTTTGTTTTCTAACGAAAACCCATTTGTATCCGACCGGCTGTACATCTTCAAGTGTACGGACTACAGGTCCAAAAACTATTTGTTTTCCAAGAAAATTTAATTCTCCTTCAATTGCGTCTTTCCATTTTGACCAATCATTTCTTTATCTGCATGCATGCTTTCTTAGACTTTGATTCTTGATCCTCATTATCATCTATTACATTGCGCGCTATATAATATGAAAAAGTATCGTCAACGTTGACTTCATTTCGGTTCCATCGAATTCCATTCAAGACATAATTAATTGAGATCTCTTCATTTTCACAATTATCAAGTACTCGATGTTCTTCTGGAACTAAATTATGTCTATGTACTCTTCTAGATTAACCTTATCCTCAATTTAACATCTTGATTTTTAGCTCCTTTTCGTTTTCGAGGATTTTTATCTTTGGAATCGACAGTTCTACCACACTTCAGGTGTGCTTTAGACTCATTTACTATACAAACTTATCCGACTGGGATATCAAGTTTGATCGGGGCATTAGCAGTTGGTATATGTGACTTAGTCACTTACTTTGGGTCAGTAAAGGCGTCTGGCAAGCCTTGTAAATGAATTATCTTTTAAAACTTCAGGTTCATATTCTTTTGTACGAGAATCAAGATAAAGATAATTCAACTAATTTTCTTTTCCAAGTGCTTAGTTTCTCCCCCCTAATGTTGGGAAAACAAATTCATCAAAATGACAATCGGCAAACTGAGCCGTAAATTCCAAACCCAACATAAATTCCCAACCTCATTAGAGGTCCCATCTTTGTGCATTGTGGTGGAGCAATTGGAACATATACCGCAAATTCAAATTCTAAGATGGGAAATATTAGGTTCCTGACCAAAACCCATTTGTAAAGGGGAGTATGTATTATAACTTGTTGGCATAATGCGAATCAATTTTGCTGCATGCAAAATAGCATGGCTCCAACAAGAAATGGGAAGCTTTGTTCTCATAAGTATTAGTCTTGCAATTAATTGCAAACTTTTGAGAAATGATTCTGCCAGACCATTTTGTGTATGAACATGTGCTATAAGATGTTCAACATCAATGCCAATAGAAATAAAATAATCACCAGCACTATCTAGGCGTATTTTCTTAATTTGATAATCTAAAAAATTAGCTCGTAATCGAATCAATTGAGCAATCAATCTCGCAAACGACAGGTTACGAGTTGATAATAAACATACATGTGATCATCTTGTTGATGCATCAATTAAAATCATAAAATATATGAATAGTCCACATGGTGGATGTATTGATCCACTAATATCGCCTTGAGTTCTTTCTAAGAACGTAAGGGATTCAATCCACATTTTTCTTGGTGATGGTCTAATAATCAATTTTCCTTGAGAACAAGCAGCACATGAGAAATCATTGGATTGAAGAATCTTCTGGTTCTTCATTGCATGTCCACATGAATTTTCAATTATTTTTCACATAATAATTGAACCGGGATGGCCTAACCGGTCATGCCAAACAATAAACATATGCAATCAATAAACTTCTGGTTTACAAAAGCATATGTTTCAATCTAACTAATATATGAGTAATATAATCCGGAGGATAATGCAGATAATTTCTCCAATATAAATTTCTTACCCGAAATCATGTTTGTGATGCAAAGATATTCTTTATTTCCTTCATTTGCAGTTTCAATATGGTATCCATTTCGGCGGATATCCTTAAAACTTAACAAATTTCTTTGAGACTTGGGTAGAATATAGTGCATCATTAATATTGGATTTTGTTCCTCCAGATAAAACAATATTGGCTCTTCCGGAGCCTTAATACTAGCTCTTCTGGAGCGATAAAACAATACTAGCTCTTCCGAAGCCTTAATACTAGCTCTTCTGGAACCTTCAATCAAATTTGCACTACCCGATATAGTACTAACACTTGAATTTCTCATTATCCAATGAGAGGAAAATTCCTTTTGCTTAAGGATGGTATGCGTTGTTGCACTATCCACAAGACATATATATCTTCATTATTAATGTTTTTGCCAACTAGGTTCATTATTGATGCAACATGAGCAAGAAACAATGGCGAAACTACTCTTTGTGTTGGGGTAGCCATGGGTAGGCTACCCCAAAGCAATAAAAAAATATAGAAAGGGTTTAAAAAATTAGAAATTGCTACCCCTAGAAAAGATTGTTGGCTACCCCAAAAAATTGGTCATTAAGAAAAAAGTACGCTGATGGTCAAAATCTAAAGATAAAATCTAAAGGGAATGGTTAAAATCACATGGGGTTGTTTAATTAGTAGCCATGTGTGTATTTATTATTGGTATTCATAGTTTGTTTCCTCACAACTTAGTCACTTTATAAAACTCACAAAAAGTAAAGGTTTACCCTATAAGTCTTATTCTCATTCTTTTTGTATAAACCCAAAAGAAATACTTTGTCTTCTTCGTAACAGAATGGATTATAATAGATGAATTTGACTCGAGGAAAAAACGTATAGTACAACTTGCATAGACATCTATGATTTTTCATTATATATTATTGTTTATGGTAAGATATCTATAGTTTTTAACTATATATTAACTGTTTCTTATAAGACGTTGACGGATGGTTGGCTAAGATTTAATAAAAAAAAATTATTAATATTTTATTTTGGCTACCCCAATATTTGTTTTCTGGTTCTGCCCCTGGCAAGAAACATGACAAGGAAAAATAAATCAATTCAAGAAAATTATCTATTGATTTGAACACATAGAACGAAATATATATAACTGATACAAAGATTTAGAAATATATTTACATCCAACATCAAGTTTTCATAAAATAAGATGAGACATATAAAACACAAGGAATTATTTTTCATCATGCTCATCACTAATAATTCTTTCACATATTAAATGATCTATTTTGCCATCAAAATCGGCAAAGAAACCAGAAACATCCAAATGAGTAATATCAATATGGCCAAGTTCAAAATCGCTATCTTCACAAGCAAAATTTGTCTCAATTTTCGTTTCCCTTTTTTGAAGCGATTCACGATAAAGGTCAATCAAAGTGTATAAAATTTCAATATGCTTGTAATTTTGTCCACCTTTTCATTTTCCCTTTTTCCATTCATTTCCCTTTTTCCATTCAAAATCGTTATCTTCACAAGCAAAATTTGTCTCAATTTTCGTTTCCCTTTTTTGAAGCGATTCACGATAAAGGTCAATCAATGTGTATAAAATTTCAATATGCTTGTAATTTTGTCCACCTTTTCCTTTTCCCTTTTTCCATTCATTTCCCTTTCACTTCGAGTGAAAGATGCGCTATTAGAATAATCTCCATGATATTCATTACTACAATCACGATCATGGCCATATTCATAATTTGAGTGATTGTATGTTGCTACATTCACTTCAGGGAATGGAGCAAAGCCAATTGGACAAATTCATGATTTTTCACTATAATATATTGGCCTTGTATTGATTAGATGCTTTCATCTCTTTCTCTTAATGTGTCTTCAGGACCATTTAAGGATTTCAACATTTAAAACTCAAGATCAATAATTCATGATTTAGAGTATATGGTCTTATTTAGCCACAAGAAGAAATCAATTCAGAAAACTCTTTTCACAATATTGTTTAATTATCAAGTTAGATTACATGAAAATTGAAATTAAGAAACATTTACACCAAATTGATTTTATAATCTAAATCCAAGATAGGTATTTTATTAAAATAACATCAAGATCCACAAAACCAATATAATTATTTCCCACAATTTCAAGAGTCGCAAATCCAAGTTTTGCAAGATTCGACATAATAATGCTATCATGAAAATTAGGAAGTTCATCAAACATGTAGCACATGAAACGAATAGATTTATGCATGACATGAACATATATATAATTGAAAGTGGATAGTATGACAACTTTGGGTGTCAGACTTTGGCAACAATTAAACAAATATTTTCATCCTTAATATGACAACTTCGGGTGTCAAAATGATACTATGACAACTTCGGGTGTCAAAATGATACTATGACAACTTCGGGTGTCAAAGTGATAATATATTTTTGATGTGACAACTTCAGGTGCCACTAATATGCAAGGTAATATTTTGATCATTCATAATTTTTTAATGATAAAGAAAGATAGATGGAGTAGATTATGCATGATAAAGAAAGGTAGAAGAACAGATTATGCATGTTAAATAAACTTTGTAAAATATCTAACCTTGACTTGAATGGTTAATCTTTCAATCTCGATCTTTTTGAACTTCTAGATCGTCACTTAAACTTGTAAGATAAAACCTTTGGTCTTTGTCACTTAGAGCTTTTCGTGTTGATAACGTGTTCTGAAATGATAACAAAATAAAGCAAGGGAGTAGAGAATTAAAGTATGGAAAAGACAAGAGAATATGGGGAATGGGGAGAAATTGTTCTTATTCATGTTCTTACATAACAAAGTAACTGGCCTATTTATAAGCACATAGATACATCACCATAAGTACAAGGGGATAAACTAAATACATAGGTAAATGTGTATGAATGAGTCTAGTCATCAATCTTATCCATCCATTATTAGATTCATGGACATCCATATATGATACATGTATATTCATAACAAAAAAACAAATAAACAACTAAAGACAAGAAAGTACAAGTTAGACCTAAATGAAAACATAAACATAAATATCCATGCAATATCATGAAATGCAATACACACATCATCTTAAAATGCAAGAGCTAACATCCCCTTCTCTCAAACACTTGGTATGCACTAAGTTCTCTTGTTGGGAGTCTTGATAAATCAAGCTCTCAAATCCAATGTAGCTCTTCCATGTGCTCCAAAATTCCTCAACTAACTCCTAACTGATTTTCCTACTCCTTCTAACATCCTCTCACACAAATCCAATGAGATCTCAAAATACCCCCAAACTTGAAATTTTGAAATTCATGAGATTATGGTGGGAAATTTTGGAATGTGTTTGTGAATGATGAAAAGGTGTAATAAAGAAAATGTAGGTGATGGGAGTAGTGAATTGGAGGAAAAAGTGAGTAGTGTTTGTGTTTAAGGTGTTGGGCAAAGTTTGGAGAGTGCTTGGAATGGAGGTGGGTGATAGAGAATAGGAGATGGGTGGTAAAAATGGATGATGGTAGTTAAATGGTGGTGTGTTGGGTTGTCATGAGGTCTACATTAGTGCTTGGACACGTCTGTTGGGCTCCCATGTGCAATTAAGTTGGGGATTCTGTCGCGTCTTCAAAATTCCTCTTCCCAACTTAACTTGATTCAACCTAATAGTCCCAATGCAATGTAACTCCTAATTCTAATCAAACAAATGTCCCTCAAATTTGTCAAGGTCTAAAAACTTGTCAAAACAAAGAACACTTGTTTTTACTCCATAACCAAAACTCTCTTGATAACCTAAAGCTTTTGTCGCTTTGGACTCAATATGTATAAAATGCCTGAACAAAATATACAATGATATATGCATGGCAAAAAAATTCAATTCAAGGAATAGGCAATCAATCTCATAACCCAATAATCATCATCAAAGCATAAGAAATGGAGTTGAGTTTAAGAAAGCTTATCTATTTTCCAAACATAAGCTCCATTTGCTTGCCATGTTCCTTAAATTGAACCTACAAAGAAAGAAAATAAAAACATGAAAATGCAAAATATTCTAAAACTTAAAAGATAAAAAGTTAAATAAGTAAGAAAATTGTTAGTTTTAGGTTGCCTCCCAATAAGCGTCTTTGTTTAATGTCTTTGGCTAAACTTTCCTTCATCTCTTTTGGTTAGGGTGGATCATACCACTTCAAAGCAAAAAGTAGATATGGTGAGATAAGAAGAATGTGAGCACAAAAATATGAAGAACAAAATAGGAGATAAGGAAAGAAATTACCAATTTTATTGAGAGCGACTCCATGAATGGTTAGGAATGACAATGCCATCTTTGTTGTCGTTAGAGGTTGATGCAATAGGTGTTTTCGGCATCCTTGATTGTCATCGTGCCTTTCATACCTGTAGACACCTATTTTTGCCATGTATCCTTTAATTTAAATTAATTCATTTCTTATTTGGCATTAGGGTCGCCCAGGGGCATTTTGGTCATTTTTGCACCCAGGGGCATTTTGGTCATTTTTGCACCCAAGGGCATTTTGGTAAATTGGTGGTTCATTTTAACATCATGGTAGGTTAGCTCATTTGTTAAAGCCATTTGCAAATTAGCATTTAAGTTTTAGTATTAGATTACGTTCAAAACCCAAGAGGAAAAGCTCAAAAATATTTTCCATTTCCAGTTTTATTCACATGGCATAGTCTTTTCATTATTGGATCGCATTTTTGCATAGAGTGATAAGTCTTTACATCGCGTCTTGGACATCCAAATAATGAAGCTTTCTTTTCTGAATTAGGTCAAATACTTTTGGTTAATCCTTTTATTTATGGATTTATCCCTTCACCATTTTGAACTTAAAACTTAAATTGTGTCTTGGACTTTTAAACGTTAATTGTATAATTTGGCATTGGACTTGCTATTTGGGCCTTTGATGATTAAGAGTGGCCCAATTTCCTTAAAAAGTACACTATTGCATTTGTGTTTACAAAAATACCAATAATAAAAATCCTTAATAAGTACACTATTGCATTTGTGTTTACAAAAACACCAGTAATAAAAAGAGAAGAAGGGAAAAGAAAAGATAAATGACTTGGGCACGTGTTCATCAAAATTGCTTCATGCTATCAATTTGGGTGGATTTTTACTTTGGCCATTACATACGCCACATACTGCCACATGCATGAAGAAAGGAGACGTTTGTCTATGTGTCTTTGTGCAAGGATCGCTACAAGAGATCAATGGTTAAGATGGCAAGGAAGTTAGTAGGCAATTTTGGGCAGAAGACAACTCTGAAAATAAGGCAATTTGACAAGGCATTCTTTCATATAACTTAGAACATTTACTGCGTTCATACCCTTTTCAAGTCTAGTTCAATTTTGCAAGCTCACATAACGTTTATCGGTATGTATGGCTACTAAAAATTAAGCAAGATAGGAGCATATTCAAACCATATCCATTAGCCTTACATAGACAAAACATCAAGTCCACTAATCAAGAGCTCATACATAGTCCATTGGTTAAAAGTTTAACAAAGCATTACAATTTTATTCTGGTAACACACCAGCATTCCAAATAAGCAGCAGACACAAACACTTACTGCAGCCTGCGCTTTAATCGATCAATGCATCAAAAACCACCTGCAAATATAGAGTCATTTAACACTAAATCACAAACATGTATCATTTATCACAAGGCAGCATCAGAAACAGAATCAAAACCTAATCATCCACTAGCACACACTACACTCATTTGCAAAACCATGAGCTCAAGATCAATTACTTCAAAACTCTTTCAAAATATGGAGCATAAGTAATAAAGGATGTCATTACATTTCTAAAGAGGATTGAAATATACCTTAGCAGGTGGTCCGCTGGTCAAGAAGTCACCGCCAGGCTATTTTTCTGTCTGATATAATCCAGCTTGGCACCTACATGTGCAACAGAAACTCACGTGAGGTTGTGAAAGGGCAAAATAGAGAGAAAATTAGAGAACGAAACCGCTAAGTCAGAAGCAGACAAAAACGAGGAAGGAGAGTATACCAAATTAACCCTTCGGACTGTCCAACTAAAATCAAGAGATGATTGAGAAACTGGAAACAGACAAAAGCAGGGTAAATAGGTGAAAGAGGGCAAACTTTTAAGGACCATTAGATCAAGAACAAACAGACGATGGAAATCAAGGCTCGAGGGAGTTTATATACCCCATTTCAGTTAGGGAAAGAGGGGGAACTTTTCGAGATTCAGGGTCTGGTTCTAGGGTTTTAGTAGCCAAAAATTAGGGTTCACAGCAGATTAGGGTCCTCATATTCATATTGGCAAATTTCCTCATCCTTTAGAAAGAATTGATCCATGGATATCCATTCCTCATGTTCGATCTCTCTATAGCATCCATGTTCAAGAAACTTGTTGATTCCCAATAAGTCTTCATCTTTATGTTTCAGAACTTGGTTGTCAACAGGACCGGCAAGTGGCTCTTCCTTGCTCTTGACAAGTCGTGGAGGAGAAGGTGTAGGAATATCCATTTCAATGTCTTCTTTAGGTGTTTCTCTTTCTTCTTGCACAATCTTGGGATCTTCCTTTTGTAGAATAGGGACGTAGACCGTGCATGGCACATCATCTTCATCAGAAGAAAAATTGAGGAGAGTTTAGCAAATCAAGCTCATGTGATTCCAAATTTTCCATTATTTTGCTTGACACCTCTTCAACTTCCTTAATGATTGGGACCTTGATAACTTCATGAGATTCACCTTCAATCTTATTTGGTTTAGATTGGGTAGGCTCTTCCCATGATGATGTTGCTTTGATCTCTCGCTCGTGATGTCTCTGTATACCCTGAACTATCTCCTCAAGTTGCTCAAATTCTTTCTTAAGAGCTTTCACATACGAGAGCACATCATCAACATATTCATCTATCCCCATCCTACAATAGTGATGCATACCATAATAGAAACACATAAGAAGATGATTCTCATGGATCCTATGGTTTGGAAAGCTATCACACAATTTGTTGAATCTCTTCCAAAATTGATGCAATTCTTCATTTGGCAACTGTTCGCAAAGTGAAAGCTGATCAAGAATATGGACATATCGTGGTCGTTCTTCTTGCTCCATTGTTACGAAACACTTATTCCTAGAAAACAAAGACTAAAAGAAGAAAAATTAGCACTTAAACACAAGTAAACACAAAAAGAGAGAAAAATTAAGGTTAAGAGAATCTTAGGTGGCGGCTTTGTCTTCAATTTCCTTGTTGTTTCCTTCCTTCCCTGGCAACGGCAACAAAATTGTGATCGGTCATCAACGAAACACAAGATAAATCCCCACAGAACCCTAACCCTACTTAAGTAGTTAGGGCAAGTAGGGGTCGAATCCCACAGAGAAGGGTGGAAACAAAGTAAAATTAACTAGAATAATACTAAAGAAAACTATCAAATTAAAAAGCATATTTCCTTTCCATTGGTTGAAATCAATCAATAAAGATAGATCATCGACACAAAATATGAATTTGATATTAATATTGCCAAAATAAGCAAGCATCACATTTTACCCTAAATCAATCTATCCTAAGATTTAGACAACAAAGTAAAATTAACTAGAATAATACTAAAGAAAACTATCAAATTAAAAAGCATATTTCCTTTCCATTGGTTGAAATCAATCAATAAAGATATGGATCATCGACACAAAATATGAATTTGATATTAATATTGCCAAAATAAGCAAGCATCACATTTTACCCTAAATCAATCTATCCTAAGATTTAGACATCAATTTTCAGAAATAATAAAACATCAACTTAACTTCTTCAACAACTCTTAATTGAACAATTGGCCAGCAGAAGAGAGAACATAACTTTTCCCAATTCCCTGCACTGCATATTAAATTAACTGGAACATAACTTTTCGCAATTACCTTTTAATCTAAATAAACCTTTACCATTCTGGCTTAAGATCTATAAAGAATAAAGCATTAAGATCTACTCACAATTTCAGCAAATTACAAAGACAAGAAAATATCACTAGATCTTAATGCTTTATTCTTTATAATAAAGAATATCACAATTTCAGCAAATTAAGATCTACTCACCAAACAATCTTCTCCAAGAACATAGCTTTTCATTAGATCCAATTAAAATATCAATCCCAAACTACCAATTATTAAACCTAGGAACATAGCTTTTCTTCAAGTTTAATATAGCAATATATCCAAACGATTAAAGAATTAATGATCAATTAATTCAATAACATTTAAGATCATAAAATAAAGCATAGAGATCGATAAATTATTCAAACAAGATAAAAAAATCAAATTATGAAGAAAAAAGATCTCCCCATAAATAATTGATTGAAATCACCAAAGGAAAGAAAGTATAAAAAGATTAGTCACTCATGAATTGAGTGGAATCCATAAAAACAATAAAGAAAAGGAGTACTTACAGACCACCAAGGGAATGGGTGGCTGCCACAAAGAAAAGAGAGAAAAACTAAAACTTAGAAAACTAATGCTTAGGTAGCTTTCGGGAAAGCAAAGAAATCCCATTCACAAATTCTACAGTGGCTTAGGCTTTTCTATCACCTAAGGTGGGTATTTATAGGAGGCTACCTAGGGTTTAATTTAGAGTTAGAGAACACTTAAACAAACCTTAGGGACATTTTAATTAGGCTCTTGATTACAACTTTGTGTTAGTCCAAATAAGCTTTATGGGCTTAATTTGGTGAAAATCGCAAGTCTGGTCCAAATTGCTACTGTCCAGCAACTTCGAGGGCATTTTCGTCAGTCCAAACGGCCGAACTGGGTTTCGAGCAAAGCACAAAAGTTGCAGCTATCGAAGTTAGCTTTCCAACGCATCTTGAATCACCTCAACCGGAGTTCTAGATCTCAAGTTATAGTTGTTTTCCCAAACTGTCGCTAAATCTGGAAAGTATTGAAGATGCTTCAAGAAGAAGACACAAAGGAGTGTAGACGATGGCTGATGGGCGTGTGCAATGAGTGTCCCCGACTCTACCTGGGTGCCCACATGGTTTGTATAAAGACCCATGTGGTTTGCCTGATCACCCGGGTAGGCAGTGTCATGGCTCGGCACATTGACATGTCTTCTCACCCTGAACTCATCTTTGCTTCTTTGCCTTAAAAACTGATATCAATCAACTTTATGGCCTTCAAAAGCATAAAATTGGCTCCATAAACTCTTCAATCACTATTGCCAAAAAAAAAAAACTCTTCAATCACGAACATTGTAGCTCCAATCTTCATCCAAAACATCCATGGAAAATACTTGTACCATAAATCATCCAAAAATGTTCAAAAAAGATACAAAATCATCAATGTTGAACTTTTCTTCTCTTTAACACCTATGAACACAAATATAACCAATAGAAGGCATAATCAAGTAACAAATACCCCAAAAGCATAGGAAAATGACCATAAAGTTAGGGCATAATTTGGTCTGATTACCGGCCCGAGTAAACGGACCTCTACTTATGCCCAAGCCTATCCGATTAAAAAAAGCTTTGTCCAAGCCCCGTCCAAGCCCACGCGTTTAGTAATTAGATATATAATATTTATTTATTTTTAACTCATTATTTATTATCTAAATTATATTTATTATTTATTTATTTATATATATTATATATATCTATGATAATAAAGATTAATTAACATATATATATTTTATCAAAATAATTAATTTAAGGGTTTAAATTCTATTAGAATCGTCCTAAAAAGAGGTATTTTTAGGATTCCATTAGAATGGTGCTACCTAATAAAATTTGAATCATCATCAAACACCCTACCACACCTAATCTTAACCTTAATTAAAATTTTATAATTTTATTAATAAATTTTATTTTTAACTTACTTATTTTTTTATTTACTTGCTACATGATTTTTTTAATAAATTTTATTATAAATTTTGTTTTTGTCTTATAAGTTATAACGTGACTTTTTTTTCACATTAACATTGGTTTTGGATGTGAAACCGATTTTTTTTCTTTATCAGTGGCAAATTAATTTGATTAGTTTAGAACAAATCCAAATCATGAGTCATGAAAAAAATAAGTTATTTAACAAAATAAGTTAAATTTAATTCTTAATTAAGGTTAAGATTAGGTTAAGGTAATTAATAAAAAATTAATAAGGTGTGGCAAGTTGTAAATTAGGATTTGATGATGATTCAAATTTGATTAGGTGTCACCATCCTAATGGGATCCTAAAAGCACCCCTTTTTAGGATGATCTTAATAGAATTTAAACCCTTAATTTAAATATCTAATGAATATTTCAACTAATCAATCTAATTAAAAATAAAGAAAATAATATACGGGCCGGGCTAGGGCCGACTTTTATGGTTAAGACCAAGCCCAAACCATTTTGTAAATGGGTCTTAAAATTTTGTCCAAGCCCATCTAACGGGCCATAATTTTTAGTTCAACCCCTCCCAAATATCGGGTGGGCTAAGGGGTTTGGGCGGGTAGCCCAGCCCTTGAACAAGTCTAGTAATGACGTGAAGCAGGATGATAAAGAAGCCGCAGAAAGAAGGGAAGAGTCAGAGGGACAGAGTGAGGAAGATGCAACTGGAGGCTACTCCAAAGAGGATGTAGTTGCTGATAAAGAAGGTTTTGTGGGTTCGAATTGTGTTATTGAATTCTCAACTGAGAGACCCATTGAAGCAGAAGCTTAGAGAATTGAATTTAAGAGGGAAAAAAAAAGGAAGCTTTTGTTTTTGGAAGTAAAATTTCAAAAATGAAATTGTGTTGCTGAGGAAGAGGTTGAGGGTTTGTTTAAAACGACTTTTAAGTTTTGAAACAGCAAAATTCTACTTTTATTGGGAGAATTTTGAAGAAATTGGAGAATTTTGAGAGAGAGAAAGTCTGAATTGTTTTGGAGAAGAAGAGTCAGTTTTTGGGAAAATATGTTTAGCCCGAATTTAATTAACTCTAAACCCTAAATACTTAATAGTTTAAAATTTATTTCTGATTAAAGTAAATAAAATCCACGTGGCTAAATAAAATAGGAGTTTTTGCACAGGCCCAGCACCGTCAGGAAAAGCCTAACATTGAGCAGATCCAAAAACGTTGGGTCCTTTTTTTTCAAATTGAAATGTTTAGCCCTAAATTGAGCATCATGACAAATGTGTAGCCCTAAATTGAGCATCACGGCAAACATTTGGCCCCAAATTGAGCAATTAGCCAGTTAAGGTCTACTTGGCAATTAAAATAACAAAAATATGAATAACGGGTGCACCAGTGCATCCGATAAGCAACCAAATTACTATTAGGGCCCGTTTGGTTCAGGGGTATCCTGAAATTTACCCGGGAATCACGTGCGATGACCACGCGGTTACCATGTTTGGTTCCTATTTGAGTGGGTTATCAAATACCCGTGATATACCCTGACGCGCCATGATACCCGCGGTGTACTTCACGCTCTTCAATCCCTAAACCCACGTTTGGAGGGGGCCAAAATATTAGCCGGGTATTTCACTAAATCGGCTCTATTTTCTTTTACCAATTTATCCTCGTAATCTTTTCATATTGACAACTTTATCCCTCACATATATAACCCATTTTTTCCCCAAAAAATTCATTTTATCATCTCCTTCATCTCTCTACTATTCGACTCTCTCTCTAGAAAATTGCCCCCGCTGTTTTTGGCCAAAATCTTCGCCGTCTCGCTAGATCTCCGGTGGCGTTCGGTTGGGTTTTGTCGCTCTTCACCGGATCTACTAATTGGTATGATTTTTATCATGTTTTTGAGCATTTTCGTTTTTCTTTTTTATTTCTATCATTATTGCTGGTAGATCTATTGTATGCTTGAGATTGAATTACATTGCTCTATTTATTTTATATTTC
The DNA here is from genome assembly GCA_001974805.1 of Corchorus capsularis. NCBI lineage: Eukaryota > Viridiplantae > Streptophyta > Magnoliopsida > Malvales > Malvaceae > Corchorus > Corchorus capsularis. The sequence continues at coordinate 38,423 of AWWV01006859.1, forward strand.
GGTATATGCATTGCTCATTTTTAAACACTTGTCTGTTGGCTCTGTGAATGGTTGATATGTTGTTGGTGTTTTCGGCTCTCGGAAGGAAAGGTTCGGTTTTGTATTGGGGTTCTGTATTTGGGTATTTTAGAACTTTATGTGTTGGCTGTTTTTGGTCTCTGTTTTCACTGTTAAGTTTCTGAAAATTGGAGTTCTCGTTAAGCTAATGATTAGTTTGAGACTTGGTTTTTGGTTGATGTTACTGTTTAATGTGTGTACACCAGTAGCTTATAAGTTTGGTTGGTAACTGCTTGGTTAATCAAGTTAAGTATGCCATTGTTAAATTTATTAGGTCAAATGTGCTT